>SMLS01072311.1:0-43513 GCA_004785975.1 Popillia japonica
GGTCAATCCTCATATTTTAGGCTCTACTATTCCCAGTTTCCAGATTTCCCATTCTTAACGACTCACTGTGTATATATTCATTCATATCTGGCCCCGATTGAACAGCAAGAATTTGAATTTTTTTAATTTGAGAGTTTGCTGATATTTCTTTAAATTAACCCTACGCTATAATAATAATTGCTGCCGTTAGTTTCATGTTCTATTTTTCCTTTCTTCATTTAAAATTCAAACAAAAAACATTTCGTCTAACAGTTTCGGCCAAAGACTGTATGTATTTAGGCTGTGCATATGCACATTGAGATCCCATCCTGCACTACGTATGGTTTCGTACATCTTGAGTCCGCGGCGTTTTAGAAAAACCCACAGCCGGCGGGAATGTCCATTGGTGCTCACATATTAGAAAGAACCGTCCGGATTGGACGGCATGGTACTCTTTTAATTTACATTCTGAAAAGTCGAGCCGTCATATAATGTGCAGTTACTCATTTATGAAGTGGCGGTGGTCGTTACGGAAATCGTTAATGACGGTCACTATTCATCTGTACAACAGCGATGGGGTGTTTTCTACATATCGCAGTTGGGAATGCAGGTACAGTCAACAGCAAATATTAAATATCTTCCATTCAGCGTTGGGTATATGTATGCCTTATAGAATTATATATTTTGCCGGTTGTTTTTGTCTTTGTTGTAACCACATGGATGTTTTGTTTACACAAAAAGGTGGTAAGTCTTGGGAATTGGCTGGAATGCTGGGGCCCCTTATTTTAGATACAATACCATCTTTCTTTATCGTTTGAATTGAATTTAGTTATTTGTTAAAAGTTGCAATTGATGTTATTTTGTAGTCTTACTTTGATTGACGAATATGTTTTCGTACGGAAATGATTTAATATAATGCCATATATAATACTTATCTTACATATATCTTCGAATGTTTTGCTGTTGTGGTTAATTAAACGAGTTATTTGCTTTTATATAAATTTACTGCAATTAATTGCTAAAGATTTATTTGAATTACATCTTAATTGGTATATGATTTTATTTTAGAAATTTCTCTTCGGAAGAATATGAGCCTGTAAGGATGAATTTAACTTTTTCAACAGTGTTTGTTTAGAAGCGACGGTTCTTAAAATATATAGAACAGTATATATAGGGCAACGGCTTTTAAAGTCTGCTCATGTAGTCTACAAGATATGGCGATATGATCTCAGGTGAAGCTACTGTATCTAATAATTTAAATGTCAACTCTTATAGACAGATAAAAGTATCAACCGACTATATGTACATGTATGACATCTAACCTTTCCCGGTTTTCTCCTTTTTTTTGACAAATTTGATTACCTAAAGGTGTGTAAAATTCTGTTAAGAAGAACATAGAAAATACATAACTAGTAAAGCACATACATAGGCATGCAATTCATGTAGGGATTGTTTTGTAATTAATTGGCTGCAGTTTCGAAACCTATTCTATAATCTGTTCCTCAAACAGATCTCGATATCGATTCTAATGATGACAAAATTTGCTTGTGGTTGTAAACAATTTGTGTCTTTTTTCTTGGATCGTTACAGAATTTCACCTCGATGATATAAAGAATGTCACACATTTTTTTTCCTGATCCCTGCCCTCTTCTTAAAAATTCACGTTAATCTGAATCAAGGTAAAACATGGTAGCTGCCGTTAAAGGCTCTTGAAACCTTACTTAATACGCTGGAATTAAACTAGCCACTTCTAGCATATTTATTTACTGAAAGCTAGGAAGGAAACCTACTAGTGTTTTATAGATATGTTTTGTATTCTGTTTCTCCAAAGAAAACTACCACCAAGCAGTACCTAATATGGGAAAGAAACAGAATAAACCAAAAATTTCTTAATTAATGGTTTCAAAATTGTCTAATACATTTTGTCGGATTATATGTATTGTCTTAAATTTCTAAAAATAAGAAAAAAATATTTAGAAATTAGTTTGACAACTGCAAGTTGATGTATTAATTTTGTTTGGGCCACTTTTTAAAAGTTGTTTAAAAGTTGTTTTGAGACTACTACTATCGTCTTAAGAGAAAAAGAGAAATACAAATAAAACTTACGATTGTAGTTTTAGAAGTCAAGAATAGATGAAATTAGAAATGAATTAGTAAATCATTTAATGAGGTTTATAAAAAAAAAATAAAGTAGTTCAACGTTTAGTTGCACAGTTCGAACATTGAAATTCAAATTTCAGCTTTAGATGGAAAATATTTTTTCTAAGGAATACATTTTTCTAAAAAAGGAAATAATTTTATTGAAAAATAGTTCTAAAAATAGCAATATTTGTTGTGCTGTCCTCTGTAAACAAGAAAGGGAACTACTTATATTTCTTTGATACCAATGTAAGTAATTTTTTTATTATATCGGACAATGTACTTCTTTTGTGGTATATCATATCAACTTATATGCATTAAAGGAGCAATTTCAAAGATTTCTACTAAAATGTTGAAAAGGATGTTCAATAATTTTTGTAATCGATTAAATCTGTAGGTATCTGATAGGTATTGGTGATACTCTCGAATGTATTATTTACAACTTTACATATTCAGCTTTAATTTAAATTAGAAAAAAAAGAGTAAATGAAGTTAGAACAACTGAGGAACTAATTTTGTTCTAATCGTGATAAAGAACTAAAATAGAAACAAAACAAGTTAACTAACGTGTAATCGTTCATTTTCATAAAATGCCGTAAAAACTCAACTTAATTCTTTTGGCTTTGCTGTATCAGCATTGCAACTGATGCGATCCTATTTAAGCAATCGTCAAGTTAAGTTTCGTATAATGGTTTTCACTCCCATGAATTTACTGCTAAATCAGGCGTGCCCAAGGGTCTAAACTTGGTCTCTTGTTATTCACACTTTTTTATTAATGATCTATTATCAAGAGTAACATGCCCTGTGTTGGCTTATGACGATGATTTAAAAATATAGGTACTGTCATATTTTTGATTCTAATGATAGCTGTTTTCTTCAGAATAACTTGACATAATTTTTGGTAAATTAGAACTAAACATCAGTAAGTGTTGTTTCGTGAGTTATACTCGCTCTAAGCCTCGAATACTTTCCAAATTTGTAATTGATGAGAATTACCTTGGACGAAAGGACTCATTTAGTGATTTGGTAGTGATTTTTGACAAGCAGTTGGCCTTCAAACAAGAACTCGAGAATGTATGTTCGGGCGTTGCATTTTGTAATGAGGTTAGCTACTAAATTTAACAATTTAGAACTTCTCAAGGTATTATACTACACCTTGGTTTTTTAATCGTGAAAGTATTTTCTTCCTTTTTTGTACCTTAAAATAATATCGCTAATATCATTGAAATTACATTCAAAATAGCAACTTTTTGAAAAAAAGTTTTTTTCATCCTCCAACATTCTTACTTTATGAGAGTTATACTTTTGCATTAAATTTTGACACGGACGAAGCAATAGCTTGCGTCAATACAAGGACAAAAACTCTATACCTACTTATTACTATTCAAGTGAAACGATAGTTATGTACAAAAATAATTAAATAAAATACTCAGCTGTATACCTACTTCATATATTGTGAAATTCTAACTAAAACTGTCGTTGCAGTTTCAGCACTTTATAAAACATCCTCATGTTTAATAAACTCCTAATCCTACAATATTTCATACATATGCATTTCCATAGTAGATGTACAAAAAATAAAATAATCAATACAGATGTAATCTTTACCATCAATCTGTATAGTATACTCACACTAATACATGTACTTATATTTACATTTTATGTATACTAACATAACGATAATTGGAACAGATGTCTTCGGTTTGGCACTAATGAGGAAAACTTTTTTCCTGCATGTCGGCGATAACGAATCTTAATAATAATACGAGATTTTCCGAAGTGTACGCTCTGCCTACGTAGTAGGTAGTACATATAAATGGAATATGAATTTGAAAATTACGTGGTGATGAATAATGCATCATCGAAGATCGGAAAATAAATCCAACGAGAACGACGCAGCCCATCTCAATAATGAGAAAGATGTTAGGTATTGATAAATATGACGATGTTCGATATATAGTGACGGTTATTCAATTTGTTTCCGGTTGATTTTTTCAGGGACGTTGACGGCTAGGTATTAAAGTAGACATATTCGTGCAGAATACTGAACTATATGTATGTAAGTACATATTACTAAGATATATAAAACAATCCTTTAGCAAAGGTAAAAACGTAGACTAACGTGATAACGCCTGTAAACTACGAACAATGCAATACCTGAAAATGTATATCTTTTTAAACAGCATTTAGAAATAAAATTGAGTTTTGTCTACTACACTAATTGAGATTTTTTTATGAAAACATTACAATATCAACTTTGAAAGAGTTGGCTGTTAGGTTATGTTTTTATTCTTGTAGGTATGTACATATAAAATAGGTATACCTAATATTTTACCAACAAATTCTAAAAAACCAAATGAACTAATGCTGCTCTTAAGAACATTCACGTGACTTCAATTTTCTCAAAGAAACAATAATAACTATAACCTACCCTATCTAACATAAAAAATTCGATGCTAGGTTAAATTACTGTTATAAGCGGAATTCAACTCATTAAAAATAGCAGTGGAGGTATAGGGATTTGCACTTTAAAGACATTATAAAGAAATTTTTATACGGTTAGAACAACCAAACTTGAACGCAGTTCAGCACTACTCAATTCATCAGGTCGTACTTGTACAACTCAAGTGAACTACATAAGTTTATGTATAATTTTATTAACAGCATTTACTTTGGGTTCTATGGAACTCCATCAGAGTCTCATGAAAAAGTCGACAAATGCAAAAACCGATACTATTTTCTAACTTGTTCTCTACGTTTTGATATTATTGCTTTCCAATATTTTTCCAAGTTTCTTTGTTCTTTTCGTGTATAACTAGCGTCTGTTTCTGTTTTTTAATTCGTTCGTATTGGGCATCTAATACTTTGCTTTACAATGATGCATTATTGTGTTGAACGAAACAACCTACCATAATTTCATTCCCTTTAATCTATAAATGTATTTAAAATTTTACAATACTTTGCTATGTTGATTTTCCAAAAAACATTGCCTCCATAATTCTTCCTGGTAACATACTGTTACAAACAACCCCATCTAGTGCCCGTCGCCAGTGATATGGTAGCTGCTTTGGTGATATCATTCCAGCCATTTACCATGGCAGATGTTTCAAAAAGCGTCATATAGATATTCTGCTAGGTGTGTTTTGCTGTCGAAAGTTGGTAATTCACTTCGTCCATGGATTAGTTCCTGTTTTATCATTTCTTGTGCTTACGACTAGGACAAGTTGTCAATATCTGCCTACATCGCTTGCTCCAATTTTATTTCCTTTTGGTGAATACGCTCTTCCAGCCCTTTTCTTGAATTTTTCATATATAGTCTTTTATTTAGCTTCTCTTCTACAATTCTAGAATTTTCTTCTAACTTCTCATATAGGCTTCCAGAATGTTTTTTTAACCTATGCTTTAGAGTTTTAGGAATCGTTTTTGCTAAATTTTTTTAGGCTTCTTCTACGATTTTTTTCTAACCTCTGGAGAAATATCTGGAAAATAGATTGACAGTAATCTCTACACTTATAATAATCTAATGTATAAATATCTGGTGTAGCCTACTTCTTAGATGGGTAACAATGTAGGTAATGTAGATTTCATCGTTCTCTGACATGTACCACAACATCCTTCATGATAAAAATTGATTTTTTCAAACAAATCAGAGATAATAATTTAACTTAATTCAAATAGATATTGGTAAACTCAACATTTAAATCATGAATACAGGTTTGCGTTCATATATTTCCATTTACCCCTTGAATCTTGTTATCTACTACAAAACTACAGTAAACTACAGTTTGAAAAGATCATTTTGTCGCTTCAAGCTTCAAACTAAAGCCATTAAGATCAAGTTTTGTAAGTATTAATACTAAAATACTATACTTGATGGATTTGAAATTACATAAATAGCCCTTAAAAATACATTTTCATAAGATTGAACTAGGGCAATAGATATACATACCTACATACATATTCAACGAAAAAAAAAAATTTGATTTGATTTGACTAGTCACTTGGTACTACGAGGTCTTTGCATCATCGCCTTATTACTGGGCCCTATGGTCCTATTGTATTACATATTCCGTGCCAAGTGAATTCCTTTACATAAACAGGCTAGTCCCTTTTACTAGGTTTAATAGCCTGTGTGGTCAATCTCTTTGGGGTAGTCCTCTTGGCGGGTAGGTTGGCCCCAACTATGACAGTCTCTGCCGATCCAATGCAGCGCAAATATGATGTAGTAGACTGTCTCCTCCTCTTCATTGCATAGTCTGCATCATCCTTCGCGATGCCAATTCTATGTAGAAATTTCCTTAGACAGCTGTGTCCTGTTGCAGAACCTTTTCTCACCAGCTTGTTTGCTAGTTCGTTACTTAGTATGCTCTTATGCCCCGGTATCCACAGCATGTAACTTTATTATGTTTGGCCAGGATTCTTAGGTTTTCCAGACAGTTCCAAGCTAGTTTCGATGTGGAATGAATGTTGTATGAATCAGCTCACCTATTTTTTCCAATGCTCTTCAGTCACATGTCTCTCATGTACGGTGGTATAATGCCCTAATATCAATCATATGATACAATTTTTGTATATATTTCCATTAAAAAAAAAGTCTTCAAGGAAAGCATATTCTTAGCTGGTCTTTCTGCAATGATGAAGAAAATACCATAATATTATGGTGAAAGACTTCTTCTGATTCAACAAAGAAACTTTTGAGCCAAACACTATATTTTTATTATAAGGGATACTATGTTTGCGAACATTACAGGATCCGATAATATTAAAAACCATTAACATTGTTCAAAATAATTATTATGTCAATCTAATGTGTAAAAGTATTTTAATTGTCAAGTTATAAAACTAACTACAATTTTCTTAATGATTTTATAAAAAAAGTAATAATAAACATGTAATAGAACATTAAAGAAAGTAACTTATAAGATAATAAAATCTTGAGTATTATATTTCTACTTCATTATTCTTGCAACAATTAAAATCTTTAGCAGTTGAAATAATTTTCACAGATCGATGCAGATAATTTTAGAGCTTGATACTTTAACAAATCCGTTAAATACTGGAATTTGATTCGAGCAATAAAGCACATTCTATATAGATAGCAGCTTTCTCGCGGAAAACTGATAATGAAGGAAAAAATGAATGAAAAAAAAAACGATAAAAAGCAGGTATACAACGACATCATGACATCTATAACCGTGATCGGAATAACAGCACCATTTAGCGATATGATGCAGGAGATGAAACGGTGGTATCCGCCCGTTTTGATCACGGTTGATCTCTAATTCGACTTATTTCTGCCGATCACCTCCACTTGGATATTAAATTACAATCATTTGTTTCGGAAATGAACTCCGCTCGTGTCAGGATCGCGGTAGGCTTGTTAAGTTCGTAGGCAGCAGTTCCAAAACCACCGTTTTCCACCTCTCGTCTCGTTTCACGTTCACATCTACATTTACAATGTTCGAAGTGTTGCATGAATTCGTTTATTTCTTTTTTTCGTTGTAGCAGGATGATGGTACCGCCCTGTTTAAATTATTTTTTTATCTTTCTTAGCTTTCACGGTGGTACGCTTTTGATTTGACGGTCGTTATCATAACAACGTAAAAGTTGAGGGAATATTTTACGGTAAATTTGTACTTTGGTTGAAATGCTATTTTGTATAATTTTCACGGTTATATTGTAATTGTTGATGTAAGAATCACTTAAGCTTCTTTAATACCAACCAAATACACGCAATAAAAGTACTGACATTTTCTTATTCTTGCTAATTATATGTCTAAAAGTCCTTTAACCAGATAGAGAGCATAGATTGGAAAATTCAAAATTTTGAATGGTTGTACTCGTCATACATTATTCCAAAGCTTGACTAAACTTGCAAAAAGGAGCCATTAATAGAATTTTGGTTTTTAAATAAATCTTATCAACTGATCAAGATTTGAATGCAGAATTTTGGGACAATATTTAGAATACGTAACAGAAGATTGGAAAGGATATAAAGAAATTGTCGTTCTCAAGAATAGCGCGATAGAATTAAGAAATCGCTGTGGCTAAGTTATGATTTGTTTAACTTGATTTTTTAGCAATGTGTTAGTTTTACATCAGAAATGAAACGATAACATTTGTAAGAAATTTTATTAAAAATGTGTTTGGCGACCCCTTAGCTGAGTACACTCCTGTACACGTTTAGGCATCAACAAAAAGAGACGGTCGGTATCTGCTTGTGGCACCTCGTTTCAAGCAGCTAGAACTTCGTTGATTAATTGCGCCATGCCAAAGTTTGTGGAGAATGATGCAAAGTGGATCGTCTCTTCTCCATGATATCTCACAAATATTCGATGGGGTTTGAATCCGGGGAACGGGGTGACCATGGAAAAACATTAACGCCTGCTTCTTGAAGAAAGTCTATAGTTTGACGAATAATATGGGGACGTCCATTGTCTTGCTAAAACAGGACATGCGGACGGCCATCTACATAAGGTAGTATAGTGGTTTGTAGGACATTATGAACATAACGCGCATCTGTCATATTAACTCAAATAAACAGAAGTGGTGATCGGCTACCATAAGCAATGGCCCCCCAAACCATCACTCCGACAGTCCTGCGTACATGCCTCTGAACAGCAAACCCAATATCGCGTCGCTCTCCACGCCGGCGTCGTACCTTTCTGCGACCATCGTGCATACCTAGACAGAATCGCGATTTGTGGCGGAGACGACATTATGCAATTTTGCTTCCCAATGCTGACGTTCTCTGCATTAGTTCAAGCGTTGGCGATAGTGGTCCGCAGTCAAAGGAAGCACGAATCGTGGACGAAAAAAGACCAAAGACTCGAATGCGGCGATATAGTGTACGCTTAGCAACAGGTATACTTTCTTCTACAAACAATTGGTCAACGATTTGACGCGTTGTAGCAAAACGTCTGAAGCGCCTACCTTGATGCTCTATGGTACGCTTCTGTTGACCAGTTGGTCTTCCTCGTGCTCTTCTACCTTCTTCTGTCTACACAAAACACACACGAATTATCGTCATTGCAGTACAATTAATTCGACGGCCAATTCTGCAATAGGACAAATCAACATCTCGATAGGCAAGAATTCTACCTCTGTCAAGGTCACTAACATGGTGATAATTTTAACGTCTTGGAATCCTATGTACGCTTACAACGCTTAATATTTGTAGACGGGCACGCAATAACTAAATTTTGAACAAATTACTCTTTCTAGGTGTAACACTTGTAATGTCACTGACTGAGTACATTTGTCGTGTAGTGTGATGAGACTAATTGCATAGAAATAATCAGCTCAATAGATTATGAACTTAAGTCGATCCAATTGTAAGATGATCGAAGCACTTGCAGTGAAATGAAAAATATGTCTCCCGTCTACCAATCTTTCCAGGAACAATACAATGATTTAAAAAATGTTAGGAAAACTTCCAGAAATATACAAGTTATCAAAATTGTGTGAAATAAAAATGGGAGAAACTTCTAATGCAGGTCGGTATCATTGGCATACAGTTGTACAAGAAATTGCTACTATTGCTGCAGTACCTACCTAATCTGGTAATTACCAATACTTGAAGAATACCGACACAGTTACAATTTCCGCAAAACTTTGTTACCAGGAAATTTATCACTTATAATCAGACAACGCGCAATTGTTAAAATGTTGTCATTAGCTTTCTGGTATACAACGAAACAAGTGCAAATTTTATTAATGAAGCACTCTACATTGATAAATAATTATACATAAATAAATTTAGCAGTGTTTATAGCGATTATTAGTACTTTACAAAATACACATGTAATTAGACGTACAAGTTTTTTGTGATATCAAGCACTGTGGGCATGTATAATACAGTAAATTCTTGTATTTCCAAATACCACAACTTTTAATTAATTCGGAACAAGTGTTCGAACGACAACCCACCCCCCGTCGAATTAATACAAAGTTGTGGTGCTTGAAGTTACCGAAAATTACTTGTAATGGCTCTTAACACAGATTTACAATAAACTCTTGGTGTAGTAGCTACAATGCGTGCAGCAAAGATTAAAGCGTACCAATATCTGAATATGAAACGAACTATACATAGGAGTAAGAATATCCTATAATATAAATATAAACAAACGAAATGACTCTACTTGACAGCAAATTCAAACGCATTATGGATAAAGGTCTAATTAGAAGATAGTTTTCATAAAATTAGAAACAAGTATAGAGCCAGCACGCTTTAACCATTGTTGCTCGCACTGTATAATAAAAAACTGTTCTCTAGTTAGTAGTCATATGGTATCTATCATTTTTTAGTATATGTATATTTTTTGACTTTTAATTACTTATCTATTCTCCAGGTATTTTTTCCACTTTTTAGGTCAATTCAAACATTACTACTAGACATTCCTATTTGTTTTGAAATAAAATACGATATCAACTACACCATGCATCACTACATGCCTAAAGCAATTTTTACCAGATGTATGCATATCAATTTAAATGTAAACTAAATCGCAATAGCCTGAAGTTGTGTGGAGTTTGGAATGCACTACATGTCATTTAAAACAATAAACAAATGTTCATCCCCTTATGAATGAGGAAATTGATATCTTACTTTCTATTGTAATAACTAAATACTACTATTATTATTACTACTATCTCCTCATTATTATTAAATTAAAATTGAAAACTATTAAATTAAATTAAATAATTAAATTAATAATTCATTCATTCATTAAAAAAAATAACTCCAGCCAGATTATAATGTGAAAAATGTTATTCCTCAAAATTAATTGTAAAAACACATCACAAACCTACACAATACTTAATTACATTCATTTCGGCACAATAACCATAAATTTCAAGCTGGAATTACAAAAATCATCTTTAAAAATATATGTAAGTAGTGCATTCGGGAATTCAACGAGTGGCAGCCCTTAGTGAAATAGAAAAACAAAAGGGAGGGGAGAGTTGTTTAGAAGTTTGAAAAGTTGACAGAAATAAACAAGTCACAACAAAACTTCATAAAAGACAACAAGAAAAAACAAACCCCTACGCAAATCCAAAATGTTACGATAAAATAACTTAATTTTATTTAATCTTGAGTACATACTTCCATTTTCACCAATTAATATTTTAATCATTCTGTATTTTCTGCATGTATTCCGGTGATAAACATACGTAGAGTCTTTTACTGAAGGTGCATATTTTACATATTAATGGCTCTAAACGCATTAATGATATCTCGCTTCTAGCTTTCCACAGTTTCAACGATGTTGGGCGATGCGACTAAGAGGATTTTAAGTTTTCGAACTATCAGCTAGATTTGAAAGTGTTAAAGTATTATACATTAAATTTTGCACTTGCATCATAGCGCATTTATGAATAATTATCAGAGGAAGGATTTTTTGCTAAAATCAGCAAAATGCATGTATGTAGCATAGCAGAAAATACTTAATATGCCAAAAAATTAAATGGATTTTAGTATTCATACCTTAATGTTTGTTAAATATTAGAATTTATCCAATTGTAAGTGTGAGCAAATTTAAAGTAAACCTAAAATTAATACTTATAACTCCATAGCTTCATTAAAATGACGACAAAGTAGACAACCACGAGAAAATGTTAACGGAAAATTGCATTGCACCGAACTTTTATTACTTACTTTTAGATACAAAGGCAATCCGATAATGCTTTCAGCACTTACGTATATATATGTATAAAGATCAAGCAAATTGCTATTGCAACCGAAGGGACATCTTCTTGAACGTCGACATACGATACCGCTTTAAAAATAATGAATATCATAGCCGCTAACGACGAGAAAAATTTAATATGTGATCAAAAGAATATATTATATGTCATTATAGGGAAAACCATCTTGTCGTAACGTTCAAGCTGCCTCGTTCTGCCTTAGTTATGTATTAAAGCGACTGGATATTTAATATAGTAGATGTATATATATCGAAGCAAGGGCAAAAAAGTAGAAATTTTGTAATGATCGTCGAAGATTGAGTAGTGAGTTATATCTACCTACTATGCTTTAAAGTTTAGCTGATTTTTTTTATCAACATAACCTTCTAATGACAGTGATATAGGTACATCGAAATATTAGTAATACGGCAGTAATTGCAGGTATTTCTGTAGAATATGCTTTAAGGGAATTATTTACTTCTAAAATTTTACGTACAAGTAAGAATGAATTTGTAAGTTCTAATTCTGACCGGTAGATGGCGGTAGTTATTAATTTGTGTATTTACTTATATCTTCAAATAAGCCCGAGATTTCAATTTAGCTTGCTCAGGAGCAGCTTGATCAACGCACGAAATTGTTTGATTCTTGTGATGGTGACAATCAATACCAAGAAAACTCAAGCAATTACGTTCAGTCGGAGACGACAACTTTTGGTCCATCTCGAATCTCGGGAATATCACTTACCTGACAATGATTTTCGGCAAAATGTTGACTTACTGAGCATTTAGGTAGTGCTACAACAAAAGTATCTACACTGCTCAACTTTTGAACTGGTACATTTGCAAGAACATAAATAAATAAGAATTTACTACTTTTTGAGCAACACCTTCTTGCTTCATTGATAGTATATGATTCCGGGGAACAATTTCAAGGCGTTGGGCCTCCTCTAGCTCTTATGACCTCCTGGCAACGTCTTCGCATGCTGGAAATCAAATTCTGACTGTAATGCTGAGGACTATTATGCCATTCTTCCAAAACGACAGTTCAGAGCAGATGGTGATTGTTTGCATCCATCCCTTGTGATGCTATCAATCCCTTCAGGTAATCCATGTGCGACTGTGCATGCATTTGTCTTGTCTTTGTCTGTCGCCTATTTCATTAGCAAATGGCAACACTACATGTTCTGATACCTCATTAAGATACCTGATACTATTCATTGTGGGATTTCCAAGCATAGCCAATTCAGTAGGATGAATCGTAGAACTATCTTCCCAAACGATAATTGAACCACCCCCATAAACTTTAGCTCTTCCATATGAGCTATGGAAACGCACTCTAGTGCCGTCACTGAATAAACAACGATCCTAATCTTCAACAATTGGCATATTGATGCTTGTTCTACCCTTCTTCTTTTGTGGACGCTGGTCAATAATGGACAGTTTTTAAAAAATCTGAAAATTAAATTTGCCGCATGAAGCGTTCTTATTACTGTTTGCATGGATATTTGAGTACCTGTTCCATTCAATAACTGAATTTGGAGTGTTCTTACAGCAGAAAATCAATTTCTTTTTACATTGAACCATAATAAAATGGTCCTTCCTGTTATACTGGGATTTCGTTCTCTTCTGATTCATTGTGGTTCACATTGAAATGGGTAGGAATAGTTGCTAGCGATGCAAATTAGTCATAAAGATTCCCATAGTTTGATTCATCTCTTCAATGCGTAAACGCTTTATTAGCATCTCTAAAATGCAGGCAACCGCTTTGCATTACCTAGGGTAAAGCTAGGAGAGATGGCACACGTTTTGCGAAATATAAAATATAATTATTAAAACAAATAAATAGGCATATAAGAAATATGGGAACAAACATAAATTTTGGCAATATTTCCATATATTTAGAAAACAAAAACACTTATCTCAACATCATAAAAAATGAAAAACTGAAAGTCTAAATCGGTCCGTCTATTAAGCGTAGGATGAATGGTCCTTAAACTTTTTCTTGATTGCATACACGCCACAGTTTTGACAAACGTTCGAATAAGACCCTGCACCCTTCGTGCAGCCATTTTGAACACAAAATACCACCATTTTTCTGCGTTTGCCGATAATTTTCCATGCATCCAACACATTCATATTCAATATCACTAAAATTTTTCTCCTCACTGGACAAATCATCTAAAATCATATCTTCGGACTCTGTAGAAGAAGACTCGTGTCAGAATATTTTAGCATTTTACAAAGGTTTGCGGTCCTTTGTTGTGTTAGGTGTTGTAGTTGGCGCACACAGTTTCTTTTTCTTTGCTTCCGCCTGTTTCCTTCTTCGATGTAGGCTAAGGAAGATAAGAGGTTCCCCAAATTGGCTCTAACTTTTCTCGTACCTTGCGTTATTTTGGGCACGGGAGAAATCTAGTTGAGAGTTTTGTAGGTGTAATTTCCTTCGTTTGTTTTTCAGGTGGCGAATGTGGTTCTTAATAATTTCTATAACTTGCAGTTCGAGAAGGAATGTGGATTGTAGATGTTTCTTGGGCAATGAATTCCCGAGTATCCTGGTTGAGGAGAAAGTTCCACTGGTATATATTATTTCAGAGTTTCATTTTCAGCATTGTCGTGAATGGGTTCCATTGTATACTGTTGTAAAAATGCATAGTCTGGGGCAACATCAGAGTCGAAAACCGATATCGGTTGTGATCACGCGTTCCAAATATTTTACAACACTTTTCTGTATTACTTTAACATATGTTTTCCAATAAGAACTTTTCCAATTAGGTGCAAATCTAAAAACTCATAGTATAACGATGATTTAAAGCGGATGGCGAGTCAAATTCGTGGAATTTATGATTTATATACATGCACGGAAAATCTAGTATTTCTTGAACTATACAAAACGAAAACCGTCGAATACAGGAAAGAAGTTAATAAAGCGAAGAGATCATACTACGACAACATGATCTCAAACTCCTGCAATAGATCAAAGACAGCTTGGACCATTGTAAAGGAAGTTACCGAAAAAGATTGTTGCGGTACAGATATCTTGTCTATCAGGGACCATCGGGGGGATCTGTGCAGTGATGCCATGGGAGTTGCAGAATTGCTGCAAGATCACTTTGTAGTCGACACTGACTTTAAACCAAAGTATACAAACTCTGGCAACTCTTCTCAGGCTACTTTCTACCTGATGCCCACTGATGAGGCTGAAGTTAGCAGAGTGTTGATAAGCATTTCAAATAAGCATTCGTCGGGTATTGATGATGTTCCATGTTTTCTAATTAGGTATGTCTCGGATTATCTGGTGAAGCCGTTGGTACATTTAATCAATCGTTGCTTTGCTGAAGGTATTTTTCCCGATGGCTTAAAGGTAGGAAAAACCATACCAATACACAAAAAGGGTGATGTACACGATGTTACAAATTATCGGCCCATATCTCTGCCCACGGTATTTGCTAAAGTATTCGAAAAAATATTAAATTCGAGATTAGTAAACTATCTGGAGAAATTTAAGATCATATCTCCTACTCAACATGGTTTTGTTGCCGGTAAATCCTCGTGCGATGCTATTGGTGAAGCTCTTGAAAAGGTATACAATGAACTAGACACTAGAAATGCTGTGGCTGCGATATTTTTTGATCTTTCAAGAGCCTTTGACGTCATAGACCATTCACTATTGTTGGCCAAAATGCAGGAGATTGGGGTATACGGTGTCGCGTACGATTTATTCTCTTCATATTTGTGTAATAGGAGATCGGTTATCGCTATGACGATTGAAACGGACAACGTAAAACGGGTGGTACTTTCTTCAGCCCGGCAAAATAATTGTGGTGTTTCTCAAGGATCCATCCTAGGGCCCACATTATTCTTAATCTATGTCAACGACCTATATAACTCTTTGTTATCCTGCACACTAACACAGTACGCGGACGATACGACCGCTATTGTTGTGGGAGCAAACACTGCCTGCTTATCAACCGCAACCAGATCAATCGTTGCCAGTATGAGTTGTTGGTGCGAACAAAATGGTCTCATACTTAATTCAAACAAAACAATTTTTTTTAAATTTAAACAAACTACATCGGATGTGGAAAGCATTTACGTACCTGTTAGAGGGAAATCTATACCCGAGAGTAATAATGTAAAGTTTTTGGGTTTATTGATAGATAGCGGGCTGCGGTATGACGAACACTGTGCTGTATTAGAAAGAAAACTGTCAACGGCATTATATGCCATACGAAATCTGCGCACAGTGGTAAGTTTGGATACTCTGCGAATTTTTTACTTTGCGTACGTAGAATCGCGTCTGCGCTATGGCGTAATATTTTGGGGAGCCGTCGCATGTGCCAGGAGGTTATTTATCTTGCAAAAAAGAATACTTAGGTGTATGATGGGTGTGGTGACACTTGCGTCCTGCCGTCCCATTTTTAGCGATTTGCGTATTTTGCCCCTGCCCTCTCTATATATATTTGAAATCCTAAATTATTTTAATTCACACGAGAATGATTTTATTAGAAACAAAAATATTTATAATAACATGGAGACACGACAGAGAAATGATCTCAGTGTACCAAAACACACCACAAAAATGTACGAAATGTGCCATAAATATAAAGCAGTCACTATATACAACAAGTTACCAAAATCAATAAAAGCCCTACAAGCCAAGCCACAATTTAAAGTGAAATTAAAGGAATATCTCATGGGGAATGTGTTTTATAGTATTGATGAATATATGAATGCATGTAATAAATGAATATACTTAAATAGATTTATTTTTTTTTATTGTACTATTGACAATGTCTATGTTCACATGAACCACGACAATAAATTATTATTATTATTATTATTATTATTATTATTATTATTATTATTATTATTATTATATACCTGTTGCTTTAAAGACCGATACCTACTGTATTGTTCATGGTTGCAAATTTTTAAAATTGTATTATTCCTTTTTAATATACCATGCCTTCAAATACTTTCCTGATTAGAGTAGGCTGTTTTTTAATTAATTTTCTTTCTAAGATTGAGAACACTGCATTTTTTTTAAATTGTACTATAACCAAATTTTGACAACTGTCAGTGTGTATGTGTTTTATACACCTCATAGTGACATACGAACCAACGAACTGTCAAAGTGACGCACTGTAGCGGTGTTACCAATCATAGGAAAAAATCATGGCCATCTCTAATCAGGAAAGTTTTTGAAGGCATGGTATGTATTTTTATGACCTTTATTAAAAGTGTTATAATTGACCTAGAATTGGAAAAAAGTATCAGCAACATAAGATTATGCCTATTGAAATACGCAAGTAACAAATATAAAACATTGGTCCATCTCTCCTCCTGAATGCCAGTCCAACTCTCCTACAAGCGTAGGAGAGATGGCCCAGTCTATTTCTGCGAAAGGGAACGTTATGTACTAGTGATTTTAGGTTATGTGTGCACCAGAAAGCGTGTTTAACCATTACAATATTAAAAGCTATTTAAAAAGTTACCTTAAAATACTTTAATTTGCGAAACAAATAATCCTTTGAAAATTTTCTGTGTAGTCGGAAACAAAGACCACTTGTATCTAACGAATACTGCAATAAACTTTGAAATAGCCGTGCTAAGCAAGCGTAAGTAACAAATATGGTTACATGCACCTGACCAAATTGAGCATGCGGCGTCACATTGTAAAAATATCGCCAGAGGTCCGTCTCTTGTGCTGTGCCATCTCTCCTCGCTTTACCCTATTCTTTAACTTGATAGAAAGAAAGCTCCTAAGAAGTGTTGTTTTCTTGTACTGCATGTTATATAAGTGTACCAGTTCAAAAGTCGAGAGATGAGATGAGATGCTGTACAGCCCAAATCTGTCTGATTCTAATCTATGTGAGCACTGCATAGGTCACAGCACCTTCAACAGTCTTTTACTAGTACAAAATCGCGTTCTGCTGTTACTATTTCGCCGTCCTAGACAAACCTTGTTGACCGTCTTAGAGCAAACGTCCTAGAGCTGAGCGAAAAATTCTTTGAAAAGGCTCTTGTCAATAGCAATAATTTAGTGTAGTAGTGAGATTTCATTTTTTATAATTATCAATGTAATGATTTGAAAATATAGAAAGGGAAGTAGTACTAAAGCGGTAGAGCTAATACTCACTGGATGTGGTTATGTGCCTATAGCGCAGTTGAATTTAATAACGATGAGACATTGACAAAATCTTCAATGAACTAAAATTTGTGGATCTCCTGCACTCAATACAAGATTTACGTTTATTTGTAAGTTTTGCTATTCAAATGCGTAGAACACAGGATGTCCTCCTCAATGCACCTTTAAAATGTCCACTAAAAGACGTCGTACAATACGCTTACTTAATTGCAGACAAGAAATAAAGTGGACTAGTCTCAATTCAGGAAATACATATCTCTCTATTATGCCGATCTCTACTTTTGGTTGTGAGACAAGATGAATTAAAACACAGAATCTGTCGTTTTCTTGGCGTCACTAATCCAGATACATAACTGATCACAAAAAAAACACTAACATCAGGGTAAATTCCTAACGAGTATTAAAGAATTTCTTAGAAGTGATTGATCCAAGATTGGACAGCCTCCACCAATAACTTCTTTTAGTTCCTTTATAGGAAGTATGTATATGTGCGGTTTAATGCTTTTGTGGAAGAAGATAAAGTACGATACGGTCACCATCATGTTTCCAAATCAAGCTGTTGGATACGAAAGAAATTGCCAATAGAGTTAAAGATCAGTTTAAGTCTGGCTAATCCCAAACTCGTAAAACTGGACCAACCTATTTTCTTTCTATTCTGAGTTAACTTCCAAAACATATGGTGGCACCCATTTGCCCGGACAGCTCTTCCTTAAAGAGCGATGAGAAATTGAGCACTCTCCATTATAGTTAGAAGTTTCAAAGACTAATTATCCACACTACGTCTTAAAATAAGATAAGATCAGGTTGAGGTAAGATCATTGTTGCCGTTAGTCACTGCGACCTACATATGTAGGTCTATTGTAACGTCATCTTTCTGGTAACTAGTCTGAGGCGTTGAATGAAACTTAAAAAAGTTTCCTAAAATTGCCATCCTGGATGTCCGGCTGACAGCAATGCATTCACACAAAATGTGTTCTGCCATCGCTAGATCTTCCTGGCACAAACGAGAGATTCACTCTTCGCCTTTTCCCAACTTGTGTAGATGGTTTTGGTCAAAAATCCTGCCAGTAATCCAAGGTCGCCTTTGCTAAAAAGTAGCACGATCTTTGATATATTAAGCAATCCTGGTAAGAGTACCTTTGCCTGTTTTTGCCCTCGTTTGTTCTGTTAGTGTTAGGCCCTTATCTGTTGTCCTCCAATTTGCTAATTGATTGCTGAGCACAACAGGGATCAAGTCCAACAAAAGCTACTTTTGTAGCTTGTTTGGCAAGCTTATTTGTCTTTTCGTTGCCTTCAATTCCTTGGTGGCTTAAAGCCCACTAGAGAGTAACGAGGATATTATGTCCCGCCAATGGCCTCAAATTGTATGCACATACATTTGTGCAACTATTATATCTTACTCATGACTCATCAACTAATTATCTGCAATTTTTGTGTTTTTTATTATAATTAAGTAATCACAAAATAGCATAGTTCTGAACAATGAGATGTCGTGCTAATCTTTTACTAAGGAATAAGGTTACATTAAGAGCATAAAACTGCTAGAAATTCTTGGAGACAGGACACAATTGTGGAGCGGTAATCTAAATTATTTCAAACATTCCTAACCCTTTTTCGATTTTCCAAATTCTCGAAGAAGATAAGAAAAAGATCAATTTCAGTTACACAGCATAGATTATATGTAAGTCTTTTTCCACCTAATACTCTGATTGTGCCGTTCGGTTTCTATTAAATCACTTTGTATGCTAAAGAATCTCAAAGAAAAATTGGATTTAAATATATTTAACTGAAACTGGAACATCAGCTTGAGGGACAATTAATTTTAATAAATCGGCATCATCAGTTAAACATCAGGGGTTGTTTGTGAATCTCAGACGACCACCTAAGGTTGCGTTTACGTAGGAGAATAAGACTATATAAAAGTAGGAAGCCGGAATAGCAATGTATACTTGTAGAAACATGGAACGGTCTACATTGGTGTGTTTTGTTGTAATTGTATTCTTGCAAGCTATCCACACTTCAAGCAGTAATGTAAGTCATCTTAATAAAATTATTTTGTAATTTTGTTTTATGTTTGGTGGAAGATTGCTTTTTGGCATGTCAACTTAAAGTAATAGCTAGAATAGGATGTATTATTTGAATCGCTTTAAGGTATTCACTAAACTAGGCAACCAATCGTCATTGCATGCAAACTGTGACATTCTTGAGTTGATTTTAATGGTTCTTGTATACATATATGTATGTATCTCCATTTCTTTGGAATTTTGATTGTCATTCAAATTCTAGCCTAAGTCCTCATTATGCAATAATTTTTCCATGGTGGAAACATCTTTGTCACAAAATTCTGATATCTATTCTCAATTTCAGACCTTCGAACACAACAATGAAGTCCACGCCAAAAGAAGCGGTTTATTGCCAATATGGTCTCCTCTGCATATGAAATCTAGACCGTTACCGTTTTGGTTTGGTCCCAGATTGGGCAGAAGTAAACGTTCCACTAACGACATCGATTCGGAGATGAGCTGCGAGCAAATAGAGTCTTTCGTAAAATTTTTAGCTGTATTGTATAATTCTAAATGCGTACCTTCCACAATGTCGAAACAGTTTAGTCCAAGACTTGGGAGGAATTCTGCGGAAGAATTGATGGATGAGTATCAACGATATTATTCAATGTAACTTTTTCATGTGCATATATTATTTTCTATTCATAGAATGTAGAGTAGTTATTAAAAATTTGTGTAGGTATTATATATTAAATAAAGGTTAAATAGAAATTCCATATCGTTTTATATGAAGATCTCACTTATAAATGAATTGTTATAACACCAAAATATTCTAAATCTTATTGAAATTACGTACAAGTGATGAAATCTTAAATATAAAATAACCAAAGTAAAATAATGCAAAAAGGTCTAAAAAAGTGTGCCAAACTAGAAAAAATGAAGATATGTATATACAGGGTGTCTTTGAAATAAAAGAACAGCATATGCAAATATGAACGAAATGATTTTCTGACAGTTTTAGACGAAATATTTGAAACAGATTTTCTGGTAGACCAAAATTGCACTTTAAGAGGACTCGTTATCTTTTACAAAGTATTCTCCAAGGATCTCAAACAGATTATAGCTTTATAAAAATGTTATTTCAAACTTTGAAACAAAAGCTTAAAGAGTAAAAATGACGAAAAACTGTAATACGCAGCTGATCATTGGCAAACAGCTTTGTAGCCAGCATGTCTTGGAGCTAAATCCCTATGAAGTTGGCTATTGAATTTCAAGATGGTGTCTGTATCTCATTTGCTTTTAATACTAAATTTTGTTGTAGGTCTTTTATTAAAACTGAGCTTCGTTGGCATATCATCTCAGGGTATGTCTCAGGGATTGTCAGCTGCAGGAGCCTGAGGCCTATGCCAAACCAAACCTACCCCGATCATTCTGTATCTAGGCAAGGTTTTGCATTGCCCCAGTTATGCATACACATGCTAATCTTTACACTTTGGAGAGATTTGATCTCGTTATGACCAAGTGAGGGTGTAATGACAGAAGATATCTGTCCTGATATACTTGTCCACAGCCTTTTCCACTGACTTCAAAGGAATAATGTTAGGCTAATAGGTTTTTGAGATTTCGGATGTCTAGTATTCTTTTTTTTCCTACTTTTGGCATGAAAGTGATGTTGGTCCTTGCCCAATCTTCTGGTATGTAGCCCAATTCTAAACTGCTTCGACGAAATTGTTTTTTCTGAAGTAGAACTAGAAGAATAGCATCTACTGCTGGTGTCTTGAAAGACTGGAACGTTTTTATGACCCATCTCATCCATTCACTACTACATATCTGCATAGCCAATGTTGTAGCTTCCTTCGTGGGTCACCTTTCTTTCTCGTGTAGGTTTTTCGAGCTGACTTTTTTCTTCAGGAAAGTGAGTATCTAGAAGAAGGAGAGCTCTTTTCTCTTCACTTTCTTTGCTTCACTTTGCCAATACGTCATTCATACTTGGGCAAATAAACATAATTCATCAACTAATAGTGCAAAACTGTCAAAAATTTCAATTGAAGAAATTGATAGCAACAACGACTCTCCAGCAGTGACATCGTCCTATCTACTATAAGGATTACTCGGTTTGCACATACTATATACCTCTCCCATATTACCAGATACGAAATTTACTTTCGAAATCAAACCAATTAATCGCGAAATATTTGGGAAATATGACACAGCGACCGGTTAGCACTATCACCCGCTTGTGTCCCCTCCATTTCCGAAACTGTAGGGCTGGGATTCCCCTCCGATACGCCGCTGCGGTGAAAGTTCGTGCCTGTGCAAGCAGTCAACGGTAATTTACGAACAAGTAACTAACAATGTAACAAAGTTAATAAACGAACGGGTGAGCGATGGCTGGAGGATGAGGAGCCTGTCGACGGGAGAGGGGAAGCCGAGGTGGTCATGTGCCGCACAGCGCGGCGTTACGTTCCCCAGCTCGGTAGGAGGGAACGACTTTATCAGAATGTCACGATTCCCCGATTTTGATTCTCTTCCATCGGTTCCGATGTGCCGACGACGATGAGGGAAAGAGACTTGTTAAGCCTTCTTGTTAGCGTTAAATTTTATCTAAACACATTATTGTCGACTCAATTACGTCGTCGGTATCGCAGACGTTACGTTCTAGATTAATTGTGATCCGCGCGCCCTTCGTTCAGATGCTGCATGTAACACAGTTATTGTGTTAATCTGGAAACTATTATATACTGGTATGATGGTTTTGGTATCAAGTGTTTGTCGTCCTTAGGGATTTTGATAATAACTTTACAATTCACTTTCGCATAATTTTAAAGGAAGAAAATGTTGATAATCACTTCCTGGTCAGAAATCATCCAATATGGAAATGTTCCTGTATATAAATAAGCCTATATATAAATTTCACAACAAAGCCCGCATAATGTTTCTCCAAGTACAGCGCAATCGTTCCTCGTGTGCAAGACACAGTACAGATGTTGAATGCTCACACGCTATCTATCCTTAGAATAATATAGGAAGAGGCTAAGGAATGGTGAAGGGGAGAAGAAAAGTATCAACCATAAATAGCAAGTAAAAAACTTGTGACGAACTTGTTCGCCTGTTAAGAATGTAATTTTCGTTTAGACCTTCTGTGGAAGACATAAGATAGAAATTTAGTTTTGTTTTTATTTTCCATATTTGTATATTTGTGATTTTGCCTAGGAAAGAGCATGTTCGTTTCCTCACTATTTGCATGACGTCACGAGGAATCCTCCTATAAAAGAGAGAGGCAGAAACATCAACGGAACCCACCAAACATCGGACCACAACGAAAATACTTCGATCTAAGTCCACAACTGGGACTTAGAGGAAGAAAATTTGCGTTCCTAAGTAAATTCGCCCTGTAATTCACCGTATAAGTCTCCGACACCGTGTTTTATTAAAGTTAATAGCAACATGCTCAGTAACGTACCTGGTTTGATTGAAGTATTCATGTTAGCGAATCAGTTAAAGTTATGATTTCTGTAATTTATTTCTCTTCGCAATATCACCTGTTTATTTCTATCCCCGTATGTGCTTATTTCTCTGTAAATATTCCGTATCAAATGATTGTTATTTGCCAGATTATTATTATATGTTTGATTTACCTTTCGTTTATCTTGTAAATAAATTATATATAGTTGAATTCCTGGAATTTTATTTTCTCCGACATCAGCGAGACACCCGTGAGTTTTAAACAGTGTAACACAGTGTTTTGATGCTTCTTAAACAATACGAATTTTCATTAAAGGCCTTCTTCTTATACTTCATCTTCACATAGTTTCGAAACGTCAAAAAAAGCAATATGATTTTCTTCAGGAATATCATCAGTAACCAGAAACAACGTTCAGGTCTTTGGTAATCATTGAATTTCTAAATCAGTCTGCTCGTAACATTGAAATTCTTAAATCAAAACTGATTTTTTAGGATCTCTTCATTTGCCAATTTTGTTGGCTTTGAAATCAATAACGAAAAATTTATCAATAGATTCTTGGTCCTCTTCCACAAGTTTTCTGAATGGAATCATTTTTGACCACATCGGCTTAAAAAACCTGCAATGTTTTTGTTACAGTCTTAGGACTGTCGAAAAATCACCATGCCATGTTCCCACCATTGTATTCTTTTTCTATCTTTATTATTGGTCTTGCTGGTGCTCCTTACGCAAAGCTCTGTTTGTTAACCATACCTTAAAGTTTAACTTATTCGAGCAATGTCAGAGGCAATATAAAAATCTAGTTTAAGCGTATTTAAGAGATATGCCACTCCTGTGATCCTCTGCAATAGTCTGCTTAATTCTGGATTTGATTTACAAATATAAAATTCAGGAGGAGTCAAATCAAATATATATAACGACTCCACTATTATTCTAGAAACTATTAGAAGAGAAAAGTTAAGTTAATCATCATTTCTAAATAAGCATAAGGTTTCTCTCGTGTATTAGGCAGACATCTCAGAATTGTGATTGAAAAAATTCTGAGAGCTTTGGGATTTGGCAAAGCTTGCTCTCCAGTCAAGTACGACCACATTTTTCAGGATAATATTTCCCATTGGCTTCTTCAAGTAGAAAATATAATACTGTGTTTAAAGTAGCATTCATCTCAATGTAGCTCCATTTCACTTATAGAAATTGAAAGAATTAGTTAATGCCAAGTGAATTCTTACTTGAGAACGACATCATATGAGATTTTGCACAACTTTATTTATAGTCGAATCGGTTGAATGATGCGGCCATCATTGGTCTTAACCTATCTGAATGGCTTAGTCTTCTTGTCGCGAATGCTACAAAACTGCAACAATATAGCTGTTTTTAAATACCCTTAGTTTTAGTAAGTACCTGTATTTGCGTTTAAAATCTGGTCCAGTAAGTCTTGTATCCTTTTTTTATTTCTTCTGTTACCATGTTCTTGTCCTCTAGGTTAGTTATCATCAGATTGCACCACAAGTGGTACTTGTTTGTAACAAAAAAGCAATTTTTTGTACAAACAAAACTTACAAACCTAGGTAATGCGAACACGTTCTAAACAATTAAAGATGAGTAAGTCTATACCAGCAAAGATTTACGTTTCGATACAAAGACAGTTCCATTTGTAATTTGTAGCAACAAGCAGGAGGAGTGGAAAACCTAACAAGAGGCACTTACCTTTTAACCTTTTAATTTGATGGGAAATTGTGTGATTGAATACAGAACTGTTTGGGACATTTTGGATGTCATGATGATGGGATTAGTTAAATCGAAGAAATCATTTCTTCAATAATTAAACTTCCTAATACTTTCTTAAACATTTGGCCAACCTAGCGCAGCCCTTCAGAATATACTACAAAATATATTTCCAACTGTGGATGAGGGGTGTTAGATTCTGAGCCAGAGATTTTTATTTGGGATGAAGGTCATTATTAGGTTGTGTTCCTTTTTTCCGTTATTCTTCCTCATTTTGACTTAAATTCCACAATGTTTCCTACTCAAATTCTATTGTCAACTACATAGCCTAAAAACACCAAATTGACTTAGTGTCTGCAAAAAGGCAAGAAGAAAAAGCAAAACTTTTTAACGCTAATTGTTATTGTATCAAATTGATCTTAATAGCTAAGTGTGATAGAGATTCTAAGCAGACAGTTGCTTGAAGCTGCGGTGAGCATCATTAAAGTGTTTAATGGTGTAGTAGGTATAGTGGGTGATGATGCTATTGGTGTAGCGGCATAGAAGCAGTTTTAGTTTTCGTTTGTAGAGTTGCAGTAAATGTGTTATCAACGACTTGAAAGGAGGGATGACTTAAACTGAAACGATCCAGTTTTTCCCTAAATTTGCAACCAATATAAAAATGTCCCAATTTACCACAAGTGCTGCATTTCTTCCCAAAAGCAAAACACTTCCCTTTTGGTGTCGTCTACCA
Organism: Popillia japonica; assembly: GCA_004785975.1. NCBI lineage: Eukaryota > Metazoa > Arthropoda > Insecta > Coleoptera > Scarabaeidae > Popillia > Popillia japonica. The sequence goes on from SMLS01072311.1 coordinate 25,874, forward strand.
CACTTAAAACAGTCATATTCACTTACCACAGCTATCTTCTTTACTGTGCCAGTTACTTTTTTAACAGCATCTACTTCTATTCCTTTTAATCCTTTCACTTGAATCTTGCTGGCTTTCACAGCTCTGCATACTTGTGCTGTTTCAACTAGTGTTAAATCAGCCATTCCTAACAATTTTTCTTGTAGCTGTATATCTTTAACGCCAAGTATTATTCTGTCACGTATGAGTGATTCTTCTTGTAGCGCAAAATTACATGGTCTTACTAACACTTTCAATTCCTTAATAAAATAATCCATTGATTCTCCTTCTTTCTGTGATTTGAGAAAAATTGGAATCTATCGTAACTCTCATTGTTTCTTGGTTTGCAGTACTCATCAAAGGCTTTTATTACTTCATTAAACTTTCCTTTTTGTTCATGTGCTAACTTAGGGTATTATATACTTCTATAGCTTCTTCACCTGCTACACTCATAAAAATAGCAATTTTTCTTTCATCTGTTTCATCTTCCAGTTTTGCAGCTTGCAAATATATATTAAAATGTTGTTTAGTACATAGTTCTTACTTATGTAAGTTTTGGTCGAATATTATTGATGACGGTATCCTAAACGACCCTTCCATTCTTTTCTTTTTCTACGTTTACAAATTCTCTTCCTAAATATTACATCTGTCTTCTTTATTTAATTAGTTGAGTTTCTTTACTTCTGACACCATGTTACATTATCTATCTTAAGATAGTATTAATTAATTAGTTTACTAATAAAAATAAATACCTTTTCATGCATTGACATTTATTTGATTAACTAAATGTTTACAACTGTTGTCATGCTAACTACCCTACTCCATGCCTACTCTGCTTACATTTACATAATATGTAACAATTCTAACTACAAGGGAATTAAAACTATTTCCGCCTTATTCATTAGATGTATTACAAATTATTATTTCTGCAGCACAATAAAGAGAATTAAACCCCAAACGTATAAAAAAAACACAAAATTCTTCCAGCGAATATCAGTCGGATAAGCGTAACCCTAGGCATGAATATGGGAGTAAAGGAGCAAATCGGAATCTACAAGAAATTGGAAAAAAGTCGAAACGACGTACCTATACGGAGAGCTACATCAGCGTTCGATTCACAAGTTAAGCTAATATTACTCGTAGCTCTAACAAGTTATAACGCCCTTATGCTATCCCGTGAATTCTGACACATACACATTTATCGAAATTGGCTTCGAGCGAAAAAGAGGTCAGAATGCATCGAATATTGAATATATACCAGCTAGCTGCTCGCTGACTCGCTTTCCATATTCGAGAAAAAAATTTTACGATGACTGTGCTTTCGTATAAGCGTTGAAAGCTTCGACTGGAGTTACTTGTATTGACGTCTATACTTCAAAATCTATTTACATAAATGAAATGTAGGTAAGAGTTTTTCTAATTTTCATTCTGAATTAGACTAATAGCGACAAGTAATTTAAATTATCACAATATAAAAATTTGACAAAAAAATGCTAAAAAAGACGAAAAAAATATTATTCTATTATTAATTAATAGTTTTTTTTACTGTAAATAATTCAGGCAATAAAAATATGTAATTCTAAATCATAATTTGTATGATTTGGTATGCATCATATTATGTTAATTTAATCTGAGAGTGAAACCATATACCTTCACTTGGCTACGACAGAACTCTAGTTAAGAGTATTAACGTAATGCTCTGCAAACACTGTAGTGGTGAGTAGCGGAACTACGTAGATTACCGACTCAATTGAATTTCACTGTGCACTGCCAAATGGGTTGTACAAAATGTTCTTTTATTCATTTATGAGTTTTATTTTATAATTTTCTTTTAGATTTGTTTTAAAGACAACTGATTTGTTAATGATATTGTAATTATTTGTATTTCTAGAATAACCAATAAATAAAAACTGAGTTATAGATTAGTGACGTATTAATGTTTAATTTTTAAATCTTAATCAATCTGGACGGGTTGTGAATCTGCAAACTTTGGCAGGAAATTAGAACAATCACATCAAAAGAAATGTTCTCCTTTGTACCCCGAAATTAGTTGCAATCTAACAATTGCACTAATGTATTAAGTTTCGCTCGATTGCCAATACAGGAAATGGACCGAAAGGCTTTTTATTTGAATTCGTTTAGAAGTCGGGAGTCGTATTACCTCCATTCGAGTATTTAGAAGAATTTACTATACTTGACAATTGAGATTAGGATTCAGTAAGAATTTTGTATAGATGTAGTTTACATGTTATTTGGGTTTTTTTATGGTGATGTTTCATAACATAAATCGTTACCTCATACTTTTAATAATAATTTTTCAACTAGATACCAAACAAAGGTAGTTCTGAATCTGCAGTACAATCAGATTTATTCCATAGCCATTAGTTTATATAAAAATTCTTTGCAAACAACAGCAGGCTAAAATAAATATTCTATTTGAAGTAATTTAGTCATTTTTTCATGTTATTTTTTTATATGCTATCGGCCAATACACGCTAGTTAATATATGTCGAGTCCATTTTTGAACATAAATTCCAGAGTATTTTATATATGTAGAACAACATTAATGTTACATACAACTTTGATCTATTTGAAGAATTCAAACATGATCTAGATGTCACTCTACTTTTAGAACTGATACTGTTACTCTAAACTAAACTCTACAAACTGTAATAGCAATGGAAAAGACTAATCTGCTTCAAATTATAATTATTTCCTAACCGAAGTATGTCATAATATGTATATAAAAGAAATTAGAGGAAGAACGACTTTGAAGGTAATCCTACCTCTAATATATTTGGGTCTCTCTAAATGGGATTAATTCCTTACAATATCGTCTCTACTATAGAAATTTAATTACTACCGTAATGGCTTCCGGTTTTTTTTGAAACAAAAACAAAACTCCACCAAATTTTGTACATATTCTCAGTACAGTTTCTTTCATAAAAAAAAATTAAAAAAAGGGTTGGTTGCACGCAACTTAACATTAACTATGAGTATAATACAAATTTATCATATGTGTTTGTTTTTAGCCAGTACCTAAAGTAAGTTTGAAACTTATGTTACTTCCATGTTAGACTGTGATAAATATACAGCCGTGGTCATATGTATTCGCCACCCTAGGAACATTATGTACAGACGTCGCATCATAAAGGGTTCCAACCTAGAACGGAAAGCCAGTATGGTACTTTTACGTCGGACAATACGTTTCTAGCACGTGTAGGGCTTATCTATAGCAAAAGCAACAGAATGTCACATTCTGACATTTACACAAATGTCTATTATATTAAACACTAGTATACTTACCTACTACTTGATATAAAAATATTGGGTAGACTTTCGCCTTTAGGTTGGAAACCTTTATCATGCGACGTCTGTACATATCTGTGTTTTACGATATTATACAAGAATTTTTGAATGACAATTTAATGCTTTATTGTACGCTATTGTTGCTAAATCTACAAGGTAGATGTAAAACTGCTATTTCTGAAGGCACTAACGTGTAAGTTGTAATACAGAATACTTAAAGGTCGTGAATTAACGCAAGCAGAATACGGGCGAATTGTAGTAAAAACTTAAGGAATGTCTGTATCTGCTATTAGTGCATTTTTGGTGTCATAAAACCTCATGGAGGATCCGCCAAATATTAGTATCAGTTGTATATAGATGTAGAATTAGAATTGGAATTTGACTTGAGAGTTATGTTGCACTGCGACCAAATGATCAATTGTGCCCCCCTACATGAGCTATACGTTGTTGGTATTTGTTCCCAGCTATAGCTCCCCATCCAGTCCCAGGGCCTTAAGAAACTGCAATAGCTGTGATGGTTTCAAGGAGGGTATCTCCCCCTCGTCAATGACACCTTTAGCAAAATGACTGGCGCGAACCACTGCAATAGCCACGCAGTTGGATGTCAGGTGTTCCAGATTTTCGCTTTGTGCCCCGCAGAACCTGCAGTCGCTATTGTGTTTCAAACCGATCTTTGTGATGTGTTCCCCAAGGTAGCAGTGCCCTGTGAGAAAACCCACAAGTACACGTAGTTTATTCCTACTTAATTCTAGCAACGTCCTTGTTCTTTGCTTATTGAAGTTTCCAGGGAATACCTTGGAATGGCTCAGACTCTGTTTTCTCTGCCTAGATTGTTTAGTTTCTCTAACCATTCCCAGACTAATTTTGATCTGATGGTGTTAGAGCCCAGCGCCATTATGGCTGCTTGACTGTCGGAGAAAATTTGCAATGCTTTGCTTCCAATAGTTCCTATCAAGATTCAGTTGAGCACATCTTCCAATAGCATTGATCTCTGCGTGGAAGACACTAGGGTAAGTTCCCATTGGCTCTGAGTATTTGATTCCTGGCCCCAATACTCCTGCACCTGTTCCCCTATCAGTCTTGGAACCGTCCGTATATCATTTAATGGTATTTGCCTTTAGGGAGTAGGTGCATTAATCTCTTTCCCATTCTCCCTTATTGCTTAACTTCGTGAGAAAGTTCTTCTCGAAGCTATATACATATTTCCTAACCATTTTATATAGATCTAACCAAAAAATATCTTACCAAAATGTTCCTTTAGTTCTTATATAAGTAGGTACCTTTTATAATCATATCTATGGAAGATGGCGAATAGATATGGCTACTGCTGTATGTATACACACGGTATTTGTACAACTATTGTTTGTGAAATCAGAATCACCATGCTTTTATAAAAATAATGCCAAAATTATGAGCATGCAACTTAATTTTTTTTCTGTGGCAGGGGCAGCTGCAGTGGCTTCTATGCAGAATTACTTATTACGTTAGCACTGAAGCTGTTGTTGTATTTGTGTGTAGAAATGTATTTTTCTAGGATCTACTAAAATATTATATCGTGGGAGCAAATCTAGTGGAACGCGCCACAAATGTTACAGCTAAAATTCGATTTTCGTAGTTTTGGTTCTTTCAATAGCTCAGAATGGTTCTATTACATTACGACTACTGAATCTTATACAATTTTTGCTAACGCCACCTAAGTTGTCTGTATTGCCAACGCTAGGTGTATTTCACATCCTGTATTGCCCAAGAAAATACATCTTTTACAAAACCTAGTTTTTTCCTATTTTGGTACAAACTTAGATTGGGTGCCCAAAAGGAAAAACGGATAATTCGAAAAAAGATATAATTCAAGGCTTTGTTGGTCACTAACAGAGTCAGCATAGAACGGAGCATAATTAGACACTCCGCTTTGGACGACATTATGATGGAATAGGAAAACACTTCTTTGAGTTTTCATCATTGTCATTTTATAGATTTTCCCATTGAACCACTCGTCTTTGAAAGATACATTGTCCTGACATTAGGCAGGGAGGTTCAGTTTAAATATTTTTTACTCTTACGAGAACAATGTTAGATCTTTGGAACAACTTGCTACCCAATGCTTCCGTTCATTGATCTTATATGTTTTTATTTATTTTTAATTAATTAGTGATGTTCTCTATGACTATTTACACTGAAAAAGTTTTCACTCATTAAGTATGTGCTTCCAAAAAATTTTTTACATATTTGTAGTTGTCCTAGTTGCTTCAATGCATCCTACATATATCTTAATGAATGCAAAGGAAAGCACATTATTGAAGTATTACTACATCTATTTTCATTTAACAGTAAGAGTTTATTATTATGTCCCCTGTGATTGTAGATAGGCGTTCATATTACATTCTATTATTTAATATTTTTCCACTTCAGCAAGTTGAAATTATATCAAATCGATATTGAATTCAGCATAAATACAGGAAAAGGAATTATTAATTCGAAACGGTTAGATTTAAATTCCTGATTCACGAACAAATCCGATTAAGTTCCTCTTTTCAAAGCAACAAGCTATAACTTAGAGATTCATATTTCTTAAGCAATCTATCTACATCATCTCCAGTATTGATAATGATAAATAATTTCGCAATTTCTCCGCAAATAACTTTCCCTTGAGTAATACTATCTCTTTCCACCCGTCAGCCTTTATGAAAGAGGGCCTCTTTCTATACCCACTATACAAATACACTTATATAGCCAGGAATATGTCTGAGACAAAATTTAGCGTCGACGAAAAATACAAATTACTCCCTCAAAGAAAATTTAAGTCAGCAAATTTATGAGTCGCGGTGTACCAGCTAGACTACTACCAGATTTAAATTAATTTTCCATTTTGTTGCCGAATGAATGGGAATTACTCGTTGGCATAAACGTTTAGAGGCAGTCTCTCCTTTTGATAATCGTTAGGTATTCGGCTCACGTAAATTGCGCAAATGGTGTAAACGTATAGAAAGTTGATGACGCTATGAATTTCAAAAAGGCGTAGTCCTATTTGATGTTCTGTGGATTTATCAATTATGCGAGTACGTATGTATGTAATCGTATGATGTCGGAGAAAAAACGCAAAATAGTTATATCCGTCTTATATAGATCTCCTTTTCTTTCATTTTCTTTGGACATATGTAAAGAATATTTTCAATATAGTTTTGGATATGGATGGTAGATTATAGTTAAAATAGCTTCGACTACCAATTTTGCAGCATATATTTCTTTGGGCAATCTTTTTCGGAAAATATACTCTTACTCTCTTCTATTTAAAATTTAATTCTATTGTTCTTTAAAATAGATTGGTTTGTTCGTAATAGTTAGCCTTCTAAAAGTATAAAACCTTTTAACATTCATTACACTATGTTCTGAAATCCACCCAACCAAAGTAGATACAAGTTAGTGCTTTTTAAAAGTAGTAAAAAACATTTTCATAGACTTGCCAGATAACGGTATCAAGTTCTTGGAAAACAGAACAAATGGTATCCATAAAAGCTGAGACCATTTGTCGATACATAATTTGAATCTCTTGCCTTAGCTGCATAGCATATCTCTCAAATGGAAAACAATCTCTGAAGAGCAGCCCCAATTGGGTAATAGGCAAAGATCTTTCACTACAATGACAATAAATCCTAAACTAATCTTTGATGAAGAAAAGCGGAAACGGCTATCGGACTTCGACATTATATGTAGTTGTAAGTTCAATGTGAATATGTTTCGTTTGTAAGATTGAGTTTAGAAATCTTTAGATTAGGCAAGACTGCAGAAAGTTTTGGAAAAGAAAGCAGCCATCATGTAGCCAGTGGTGCACCAAGGCCATATACCATTTTGACAGTCTCTCGCCTCCCTAAAACCGTAAAATTTTCTCAAAAATCTTGTTCGTCTCCTCCTCGCTTCACTACTGGATTTAGTAGATCGAAAAAGTAAGATATAGTAAACTGCCATACATAAATCGAAGGTCAAACCGACGTGGACACCAAAAGTGTGGAAGAAAAGAATTAAATCCTGATAAAACAAAAATTCCAATTCTTCTTCACTATGACATATTAGCATATTGGAAAACAATTTTAAACTAAATATGGAACAAGGAGGGGAAAAGGAATGTGTTGTGTACTAGCTTCATGATAGACGATCACAAGAAACACCAGTCCTTACAATCGGCTGCAAAAAAGCAGCTAACGTCTTCGTATTCTTGCAAACTTATGGTCTTTTCCTTCCACAGTTTGCTTTGATCTTTCTCTTCTCCTCCCACCAATCGTGATTGTCCTTTTGACATTTCGGTACCTGCTATTCCTTTTGCATAGCCTACCCATTTTAGTCTTTTACCGTTTACTACCCTTGTTATGCTATGTTCATTGTAAAGCTCTTTTAGCTAGTAATTTGTTCCTTGGAGCCAGACTCCATCCCATTTGCCATAAATGTACCGGTTGCCACATATTATCCTCCTTTGAATATCGTTTCCAATATTGGTTTTTCAAGTGAACGTTGTATCCAAATACATATATGCATTCTTTTACCTCTTCTAACTGGTACACCGTTCCGTTGTTAATCTGAGACTTTGCCCGTCTTTAAGTGTCTTCCCTTCCGAGTCCATATACTGAATCCTCGTCTCGTTAATTTGCGGGTTTAGTCCACGTGATTTTTTCTTCAATCTTTTGCCGTGGAATCATAGAGCATTTAAGTCGTTAATATATCATACAGAACTATATGTAGTTGTATTATACTAAGAATTAATTTTAATTTTTTATGGAGTTTATTGCCTTGTCTGCTGACATTTTTGTAGAGCGGTATCTAAACACAAAGAAGCCAACGTGTAGAATTATAGCTACTGGTTTGATTTTATCGAAGCGAGGCGAGTTCCAAGAAAGTCTCGGACATGAAGAATTTCATTTTCTCTCTGTTAATTGTAAAATTTAGTTTCGATTTTAATGTTTGCAAAGATTCCATAATTTAACACACACCTTAAATTGATGAGTAAGAAATTCAAAATTTCTTCTACCTTAGATATGTTTTATCTGCCTAAAGTTGCAATATACACACCTCTATTAATCGCTGCAGAGTTTTGGCTTAAATTACTTTTCTAATAAAGCGACGGACCGAGAGAATGGAATGACGAGAGAGGCAAGATGTTGAAATCTCGATCCTTGCAGTATAAAGTCAGAATTTTGACTAGATTAGAATTTTATTTCTGTCGCAGCTTCACTATTAACGTAACTTAAGCCAGAACTCTTCAACGATCAATAGAAGGGTATCGTTCGTACAAAAAAATAGGCAGTAAATAGGATAGGCCCCAAAATTAAACCCTGTGGCACTCCCGAGAAACTTTATTATATTTGAGCATTAAAAATTTTTAATTAAATTACAGAATTAATTAATGCCAATATCGATTGATTGAAACCATAGTGTTTAAGAAATAATTTGAGACAGATTATATCAAGAACTTGCGATAATGTAATAATAATATTCCTAATATTCGTGATTGCGACAAACAATCACGTTTCCTAAGCTTAGAAGGCTGAAAAGTGAAATAAAAGTGCCAATTATCCTAAAGGTCGAATACGTAGGATCTTCCAATCTTAGCAACCTGCATGCAACCACGCAATATTTCTTGCATGCAAACTAGTCACAAAATATGTATATAAAACCAATACTGACAGTAGCAGGAAACTCAATATTTAATACTTTACTGTCATAATTGGAATTTTTGTGTGCCGCATTTGGTCATATCAAAACAGAATGAAATAAACGAAGCCCACACAATTATTTAATGAATTTCAAAAAGTACTAACTAGTCAATATTAAACAATATCCAACATGTCATGGAACTTCTTCAAGCTAGTGTGGCAAAAATATCTGCAATATATTTATGCAAATATAAAAGAAGAAAGTTTGTGTATCCTAAACAGCAAAACACAATGAATAGCCTACATTAATAAACATATAGGTACATTTCTACATGCCTGTTTCTTGCATCTAAAGTTACACATATTGTAAGAGAAATAAAACATACAACATCCACAAAATAAGTCACAGGTACGTACGGGGATCAAAACACATAATCATATGCTTTCCTTTTAATACTTCCTAATGCAAGGTCTCACCACATTTGCAACGCCATACAAGATGTACATTAGACCAAGTAGTTTCTTCGCTCGACCATATCGCCTCTGCTAGTAAACTATGCGATGATGATAATGATGATCATAGAAATCCAAAGCGCACAAACGTAGACATAGAGATTGGTAAGGGAAAAAAGGAAACATTCAGAAGATTTCCCATTTGAGGAGCCGTCTGAAGTCGCAACGGAGTTGCGGAAAGGATTCGCAGTAATAACGCATACGACGTTCAAACGGCAAAAAGCCACCCCGTGGTCTCTGCCAGCGAGCCTATAGAAAAAGAAAATCCGTCGCTAGAGAAAGAAAAAACTGCTGCTGCAGTAATTTCCGAACACATCGGGCCCTGCCGTACCGAAAAGCTCCAATAGAAATACTGGCATGGCCTACTCAGAGAGAATTTTTAATTATGCCAGCCCACAGATCTTTGTTTTTATTTGCTGATTTGAAAAGTGCTTTATTCCGATGCCGAAGATGACGGTAGCTAGGGGTGTTCCTCGCCAAGATGGTTGATACCACTGCAGACAGAAAGAGAAGCCGATAGAGGAAAAAAGAACTGCACATACAGGATAGAGAAGGAAATAATTACAGAAAGACTGGGAGAATATAGAATTGCACACGGTAGGTTCTAATAAAGCATAATTATGTGATTGATTGCGAAAGTTCTCTCTTTTCATCGTAATTATAATGATCCTTTTATTGCGATCTACACCTGTATTGCACATGGATATAATGGCTAAAGTCCTTTTTGTTTTTGCATTCCTTTTATTACGTTTGCGTTTGTTTTACGTTTTAGTCCGCAATTTCAGTTTTTAGCAGTGAAAATGGGAAAATTTTATAATAGCACATACTAATTGGCGGTAAATACGCTATGAGCTGTTATATGTATATTGTCAGAAAGTAGTAGTGGTAGTAGTATTTATTTGTTAGTTGTCTATCCAGTTAGTGAAATTGGTGTACAATATTTATTGCTATGCATATGTATGCAAGTTTGTTGCTAATATTTATTTGCTAGTAGAGTATGAGTAGACTTGATAATTAGCTGAGTAATGTATATAAATTACAAGTAATACCCGTAGAAATCTTTTAAGAAAAGTTATAATATAAAATGTGGCGAAAACATTGTTGTTGCAAACCTAGGAGTTGGTAAATCTCTTGGAAATTGCTTTAGTTTTGCAGTTATCGAGGACGTGAGGATGTAATCAAGAAGAGCAAAAATAGTAAAATTTATTCTTACATATATGTATCGTATCAGAGACTTTATTAGTAGATAGTATAGCAAATATTTATGGTATACATAGCGTCGATAACAGAAAAGAAAAAGTTTGGTTCTAGAACTCACAAGTTCTTCTTCAGCATCTCAGTGGTTTAGCTACATATTTGAGATTGCAGTGTTTGATATCTTCTAAAGACAAAAAACGAATTCTAAATAAATTATACATGTACTTCTTAGGTAAAAATTTGATGTTGGTATTAAATTACACAAAGAACATCAAATGAAAAACTTAAAATCTATATTATCATACATTATACGTATACAATTGCAGAATAATATGCAAGTTATTAGTAAATTATACGAGAAACAATTCTCTTATGGTAAAACATAACAAATGAAATTAAGTAATTGATGACAAACAATATATTATTGCAAAAACGATTAGAGACTTGTGTGGATTACATAAACGCAAGACAAATTACATTAAGGAAAACGTAAGTTTATTTTTACGTGCTTTTTATAATGATAGTAGAAGTGATATACAGATATTCTAATATTTATAAAACATAAAAATTAAAAAAATATATATTTTTTTATTGTTCGTTATTTTCATATAGGATTTAGAAATAATTCTTTGTACAACAACTTTACAAAACAATAAGTTGTATAAGTTACAAAAACTATATCAAACATAAATTTGCATATTATCATGTCACAATAGAAGAAGAGATCTTAACGAAACATTAAACAGTAAAGTATGTGTTACATAGGTAATACATAAATACATCCAACATTTATTACAATTTTAATAGAATGCTTATTTACGAAACACAAAGTTAATTCAGCTGAAAACAGTTGATAGAGGCTTTCCTTTAAAATGTTTTCAAGAGCTAAGGATATGAGTTGATTCTAGAAATTTAGTTTGCTTCATGATTTCGTGTAAACTCTATTTTCCTATAAAAGTGCGCTTGTAATTGCTTGATATATGTACACATACAGATCTTAATAAAGTGTCAAGAGAGATTAGTTCTACGTTCACGAAATAAATTTATTCCTATGGCCCAACTTTTTTACTACACATTTAACAACTCGTACAACCTTTACATAAATATTTAATTTAATCCAGTATAGCTTTTTATTTTAAGGTGCGAATGTAATTATAGGTTTAGGAAGTTTATTTTATGATGTTAATTTATTTTGTGACAGAGGTAAATGTTTTCGTAAATATCTTCTATATTTCAACAGAACAAATTAAAATGTGGTATCTGTTGGTATACTATTCGAAAGTATAGATCCACGCCATCAGTCTGTTTGTGGTTTAATTAATTTTTCTTTTTAAATAAATCTATCGATTAGCTCGACATGTAATATTAGCAGTGTCTTAATGTTCTCGAAAATAATTAATTTTGAATTCCATTCTTTTCCTCTCATTATCATTAATGGATCTTCACTACAATAGAAGATATGTATTTGTGAATGGTGACCAAAATATAGTGTTATAAAAAGTTAATTCGTTTCACTGAGTTGCAAAAGACAGTCACTACATATTGTGAAATCCTTAGAATTCAAAAAAATATTACAACAGCTATTGGCGTTGAAAGAGATTACTCTCGAAAAGCTAACTTACACTGTAGAAGAAATTCTGATGAGCCCTAGAAGAAGTATTGAAGGAGAAGAATGTTAGTTAGAAGAATATCTGGTCGTCCAAGACAAACACTGGTTACCTGAAATTTAATAACGTGTTTTACTGGAAGAATCTAGTTTTTACTTACTTCTGGGGTCATAATACTCATATTTCTGTTTCCAAAGTTTGACATAGTAAGGTTCTTCATCTGTAGTGTGGGTGCAACTGTAATGCCCTCTTAACTTAATTGTATTGCTTGTCGAATTAATCTACTCATTCGCTAAGCTTATAGGTACCTCATACAGGTAACATATTTCGAAGCTGTTAAATCCAAAAGTTGGTATGTTTCCTAATTCTGCAATGAATAACATCTACATCATGAAGTTCTTGAAATAAACTTCCAAATAAGTTCGTAATTATACTAAGTAAAGACTAAGTGTTTGAAGCTCGATTCTAAAAGTATCTACACAATTAATTCTCGTAATTTTTAACAGTGGATGATCACACACTCGTATTGTTATATAGAAGTTAAGTACATTAGCGGTATTTCACAGCTGATTTGTGATAAATTGTGTTTAATTTGCATCCATCTTTATCCACTTTTTTACGAAATAAAATTTCCTTGGAAAATTTAATATCATGCAGAAATAGGCTGGATTAACCACACGCTAGATAACGTTAATGATAATTAATATTTTAATCAATTCATGCACAACATTTTCTTGGGTGTAGCATCTAAGATACATCATGTACCAGTGCTGTGTTGCAAAAGTGTAAAAAGACGTCTCACCACTCGTCTCTGAACCATTTGAGCCACCATCAGTTTAATGAAATCAAAAGAAATGGCTGCAAGTAGTGAAAAGTTTCTGCTGTAACAACTTCTTGCTAACTAATTGTAAACAACTAGTTGTGGTAGTTATATTTACAATATCAACCTAGCAATAGCAGGCCTGGTTTGGTGTACCTATGTAGATACAACACAAGAGTAGTAGAAGAAAAGTATATGTACACATACGCCTAAACTAAAAGTGAAGGTTTATTATCGCCTTGATAATGACAGCATTGCAGTTGAAACGCATTGGCAATTATCCAAGGGTTTGGTGTCCTGTGGGTGATAGTGAATTAGTGTTCTACTTCGGCACCAAAAGATCCAGTGAATATTTGAGCTATATAATGGTTACAAAAATATGCAAACGTCCTCAATAAGTGAAAAATTTTGTTTGGTAATGTCATAGCAACTACACTCAAATCTCAAAAAATAATTTTTAATTAAATAATTTGAATTTGATTAAATTGTTATTTAATGCTCTTGCCCATTTTTATTTCTTTTTCCTAGTTGCCAAAAGTGGGAAGCAACTACCTTCTTTAAGTTAAAAGTATTCCTTTGAAATTACCAACATATGTCTACAGAGCAGTACATATATGACTATCTACTACAATACACATAAAACTTCTCAAAATACCTTATTAACAGCACCAAAAAAATTTATGGCTCCTTTGTTTTCGATAAACTAGTAAGCATTATGAACCCATCGATACTTACAATGTTTTGATGAAACCGAGAAACGTCAACAAGATGGAGAGCTTCAAGTCATTTTGTTGAATGGGAATGCTCTTTAGTTTAATCTCAACCGGTTCATTCATTCTGTTTTCGTATTCGTGCTTATGTTTTTTTTCCATAAAAGTAGGTAAACTAGGAGGCTTCTACGCCAACCGGTTTTTTGGGTTTTTTAATCGCTGAGTAGATTACTTTCTGATTAAGCTTTCTAATTGACGGAATTCTGCTAGGAATGTTGATGTTTTGTCCCTGAAATGGTTTCACTAGCATTGTTTACGTTAAAAATCTAGAAAAAATTGAATTATTTTCCGCACATGATTTTAACAGGACTGCTTAAATCAGACCTGATTATCGGGTCTGATTAAATGAGACCTGATTATCAGACCCGATAATCAGGTCCGATTTAAATCAGTTCTGTTAAAATCAGGCCTGATTTGCGGAAAAAAAATCGGGTTTTATTAATTTTTTCTAGATTATTAACCTAAATAATACGAGTGAAACCATTTCAGGGTCAAAACATCAACATTCCTAGCAGAATTTCGTCAATTAGAAAGCTTAATTAGAAAGTAATCTAACTAGCGATTAAAAAAAAACAAAAAAACCGGTTGGCGTAGAAGCCCCCTAGTTTTCCTACTCATAAATAATAACAAGTGAAGTTAGGATTGTATTTCAATTTTCATGAGATGCCTCAGAAGGGCTTTGTTTATCTAAATTTACAGGAATTACAGGAATTTGGTTCAAGCTCTTATTAATAAACTATAACAGAAATCTACATTTTATATATAATAATTATATTGTATTATATTTCTTAATGCCTTCTTGCATTAAGAAAAAATAAGATAATAGCAAAGTAAAATATTTTCTTCTGCCGTCAATAACCACCCGTCGCTAAATTTTTGTGTACAAATTTTGCAAATAGTGCAATAATACCGAGGAGTAGACCAGTACACACAACCTATAATTAGTATCGATACGTAAGCTAATAAAGGTATCGATTCTAAGATATCGATATCCAAACTAGTAGTTAAAACCTGAATTACTATCGATACCTATCCAATATCAACATTGCTGGGTATTGCCTACTTCTACACAAGGCTGTTAGTATAAAACTAATACATGCAATTTGGTAACTATAACTTATTTATTTATTTGAAGAAGAGAGATATTAGTAATAGCTAAGATTCATTGTATCAGAATTTTTTTATTCTATAAGGAGATGTAATAAGTATAATACAAATTCAAATGCTCCAACCGGTATGCCTTTACAAAGCATAATTAACTGAAGTTTCAATGGAATTGATAAATGAACTATAACACTAGTTTATTTTCTTTGTCTCTGTATGTTCGTAATTCTATACATCAGGTACTTCCTTTTTAACACTGATTAGTTGTTCTATTTAAGAAAAATGGAAGTTGTAATTTATCCCCACTACAACAAGATTTGTGATCATGATTTGTATTCCCCTTTTCCCCTGTGGAATGTTCAGTATATTCAAAACGAACATAACCTCACTTTTGAGTCCGCATCATATCTGTAGATACCATATGTCAACAAATCACGTTCATCTTTTGTGCGTTCTTGTTGTAATACTAGTTGCCAAACATGTTCCTAATAAATATTCAATCATGTTTTGAAAATCATGATCCTGAAACAATATACAATAGCAATCGTATGTAGTAATTTCGATGAGCGAGCAGCAGACTTAGGCCTGTATGACACCGTCAAAATGCTTAAACCTTTTATGTCAAAGTTGATCAATCTCGCTTCAAACTTCTCCTGTAAATGTAGTAGACTTTAATATCATATCATATTACAAGTTCCACTGTGGGCATGCGTAAGCATTGCTGCTACCACAATATTTGTTCGCTATTCTTTCTTCAAAACAATCATCACTTAAGCTCAATAAGAAAATAAACTATGAAAGCAAAGTATGTTGGCTGCTCTGAACTATATTTTTAAAGTTTTGGCTGTCAAACTGTGAAGCTTTACATTCTTTTAGTCAGAAAGAATTACTTGTTTTAGTTATATCAGAGGGAATTATCGAAAGGCGAAAATGAATTAAACAATTCCGGCATTTTTATTTGAAATAAAAAAAATCTCTTTACTCTGTTTAAACGTATTTATAATATTGATATTTTGAATTGGAGGCATTGGTAGTACCATTACAGTTAAATAAATAATTTTAGATTTCCAACACTGACCATTGATGTGTTTGGGAGTTTTGTGGCAAATAAGGTATAATATTAAGTTTTACGATGACATCAAAAATTATAGTGAGGAGGATTTGAGTTGTTGGAGTACGAGCTAATAGTGCACATTATCTGCTACATACGATTAACATGACAGTTTACTCTATACCTACATGCCAAATACATAAGAATAAATCAAAAACAAAAATGGGTCAAATATGAATCTTTATAACGCCGCGCTATATTGTATTATTGGACTGCGCAAAACATTATAATTTATAGAAATAATAAAAAGACAGGTTCAATAAATAAGCATTATTTAAATTAAGTAACGTGCGAGTAAAAAAGATTGAAGCGTGTTGGTTCTATATTTGTTTCTAATTTTATCAAAATCATCTTATAGTTAGATCTTTACCCATAATGCATTTGAATTTGTTGTCAAGTAGTGTATCAGTCTGTCATTTTGTCTGTTTATATTTTACACAATGACAAAGAGAGGTTATGTTGATTATTCCTACGCCTATGTGTAGGTAGTTCGTTTCACGATATTAAGTTACCTTGGGGCGGTTCAATCATTTTTGCTCACATTAAAAATGTATACTTTATTACAAAACATAATTCAATTATAAGCCATGATGGAACAGTTTTTGGAAATTGGATTTCTTATTCTGATTTTGAGCTAGTTTGATGTGTACTTTTCGGATAACTGAATCGTTTCTGTTATATCTGTTCATTTAATAAATTTCGTGATGGACGCTTTTTTTGTAAATTGTAACTGAAGATGTTATTTTAAAAAATGGTTGGCATAATTAAGTACTATAAAGTTAGGATATTCTTGAAAAGTTTACCTGTATTAGGTATATTAGTTACAGATTTATCATGACTTTCAGCCTTCAGGTTGGGTTAAAGTGTAGCCAGAATATACCTTCACATGACTCACCACAAAAAGATGACATTTGTTTCTACATTAAAAAAAAAACAAGCTACTTATTTTCAAATTTTTGATGAGCAATGCCGGCGGGTAAAAAACATACTTATAGCCTACAAAACCATAGGATTACAAGTTTTTTTTTCCTATAACGACGATATGATTGTCGGTACACTTCCCAGAGGGGCACATGCTCTAAATCCAAACAAAACTCCAATGTCCACAAAGAAACAAGAACACATTGATGACTTCAAAGATGAATTTGAAAATTTTATTATCTATTTGGTAGGATTATTCTTCAAAAATCAGGGGACCTTATGTTAATTGTAGGTACCATTCTACCGAGAAAAATTATACGAACATCTATCAATGTCATTACCTCAATCCTATTTTAGCAAGATTGGTACCTCCACATAGTATTGTCAAAACTGCAACAATTCTGAGATGATGATTATGTATCTTTTTTTTTTATTTAGTGCTACGCTAAAACCCGTCTTTACTTAACATCTCTTACTACCAAAATAGACCTTCGCTATGAGAAAATTCGGAATTGTCTGTAGTTTTGTTTAATTACTTAAATTTTTTAAAAGAATTATCATAATAACTCAACGTATCAACCACGATAAAGGCGAAAACCTTCTAGCCAATTATGCCCCTATCGTGGTT
>SMLS01072312.1:0-52630 GCA_004785975.1 Popillia japonica
TTTTTTGCCAAACTTATTTTCATTAGTAGCAATTATGTCTAAATATTTTGATGAGATGTTGTGGATCTATGTGGAGCTATCTGGAAAATTTGGCGCTCAGTAGCTTTCGCAGGGGTTGGCTTTATTTTTTGGCAATACAAAGAAATCATCACTCAACAGTTAACTAAGTAGCTTCTGATTTCAAATGGCAGCGTCAACAGTTCACAAAATTTTGAAAAAAGCAAAGAGTATCTTCCGTATAAGGTGTGTCTTGTGCATGAGCTATCTGAAGACAACTTTGATCGGAGAATTCAATTATGCGAGAAAATTATGAGCTATGCACTAATAATAATAATTTTCTAAGAAACGTAATTTTTTCTGACGAAGCTACGTTTGCTTTGAACGACCACGTCAATCAGCAAATCTGTCGTTATTGGGATACCGAGAATACCCACTGGATGATGGAGTATCGCACTCAACATCCTCAGAAAGTGCATGTGTGGTGCAGCATAGTCGAAGGCAGAATTCTGGGTCCTTATTTTTTTGACGTGAACTTAAGTATAATCATTTTTGTCGGATTGAAAATCGGTGGTTTGCATTGCGAGCGTTCTAGATTGTGCTGAACGGTCTTTTTACTCTAAGTGTTGGCGTGTGACACATGGTGTACCGCGGGGGGCAATTCTGGGGCTAATTCTATTTAACGTATTTAAGTTAATGATCTTTGTTTGAGCCTTAACAGTTGTTTGCTGTCGCAGTATGCCGATAGTGGGATCCTTAGAACAATTTGTAAATACCGCTAACGATGCAATTAAAGAATGATGGCCTGGTGCGCTGACCAGGGATTCACCTTGAATGCGGATAAGATAGGAAGAATGGGGAAGTATGTTTGTGTTGTCCATTTTGTTTCTTTCTTCGACCAATTTTTTCGGCTTTATCATATCATCACCTAGTTGTTCCAACTTTGACGTGTTCGTAATTACAGAAGTTGATGTCTAGGTAGTGTTTTCAGTGTGCTCTTCGGTGTTTTTTTGGACTACTATATTCACAAAGGGTCAGTTCTTATGTTACCGCATCTGCAGAGAAGCTTAGCGACTCAGCTATGCTATTCAAGTGGTCTAATTAATTGTAATTTCAAAAAATAAGTTAATAAAACCCTAACACATCTTCAATTATTGTTAATAATGTGTCAGTCACTCTCTTACTTTTCGTAAATATTAAGTAAACTATGTTCAATATCCTCTTGGAGGATGGTGCAGCAATCTGCAATTCAAGCCAAAGAGTTGTTAGTGTTTGCGTAGGATTGGGCAAATTCATAAGTTGTTCTCCCATAATATAAATGGTTCCGAAAGCTTCCAAAGATACGGAAGAATATGGAGTTCCACAACTTCGTCAATGCAATGCTAGGCGTTCTTGGTGTCTTGAGTGAACCCCAGCTTTGTATGCTATACCATCTCATACCGTAATTTAGATATGTACCTATCCTATTCGTTTCGTTAGGTTCCCCTTTCCCCAGCTTCTCTTTAGCGTCTTTCCTGGTGGTCCCTAGATTACAGGCGATTTGCAATTTCTCTGTGTGAAAAACCACCTTACCATAAACAATTTAACATCTACCAAATTTGCTCAACTGGTGAAGGATTACTCTAAGTGTAATGAAACTCTCCGAACACGTTGAATGACAAGAACAAATTGGCTGCGAATAGTTTGATATACTAAGTTTGGCGCAATTACTCCCTGATATAATAATTTGCCTTTAACATATTTTGTCAATTAATATTTATTATCCCTCTTAAGCTAGGATACAAGCTTCGAGTCTACAACGCACTTTTTACATATAAAGGCCGCCAAACTCTCCTGAATATAAAGCTTCCTATATCATTTAATTATCCGAAGGGACGAACGTCTATTCTACCTTAGGATAGCGTGGGTGTGCTAGGATGTTGTATATGGCGCACGTCCAGTGATGGTAGCTAGCTTTGCAGGTGAGTCGAACGGGATTTTAGGTATTGACCCAGTCTCATTTGGTAGCGTCTCCGCGCCCGGTTCGGGCGCTGGCATCGCTCGGCGTCCTTCGGCGTCGAGCGGTAGTCAGCGTCGGGACGCGTGTGGAGAAATGTCTTTGTCGTCTGGTGCAGCAACCTTTGAATTCAACTGGTAAGTTCGACTTGTTGATGTGATGGGTTTGTGTACGAGTGTGCCGGCTTATTTTGGCGGGCAATTTTAATTTTTGCTTCTATTTTTTTATATGAACGTTATTTGTTTTTTTTTATATTAAGATTTACGAGTGCTGTCGATTGCTTCTATGTTTAGTTGAAGTTTTTAATTAGCGCAATAAAACGTACTTAATTGAATAGAAGTATGTTAAGGAGTTAAAATGTTGATAGAAAAAACTATGACAGTTTGTAGAGAAACGTCTTCGCATAGAAAAACATAAGACGAAATTTACGATTTTTGTTAACTTCAGCGGTATTGTTAAAATCTAGCGCTATAGTTCTTTACTAGCTTAAAAAAACTTTCGTTCTTATTATGAATGCAGAGCAGAAGTATTTTCCCGTTCACAACTTGGGTTATAGCTGTGATTTGTATAATTTATAACATTTCAAAACTTGAACTTCTTGACTTTCAACAAGTGGGATCGACCGAGCGAAGACAGCTCTGACAATGAATTGAAGCAAAATTGTATCGGTATTGGAGGGACGAGTGTTCTAGTAGTTTTTGAGGGTCTTAGAGATGATAGTCGATTGAATTCTACTAACAGTTCAGGATTTGGAACTGAAATATCTATATCTAACGCTTGTAGTATAAATTTGAATTGCTAGTGAAGATACAAACAACTAGAAACTTTCTGATATTTAAAAAATAAATCAGGTTATTCCACAATCATACGAAGATTAGGAATTATAGATTCTGATTCAAATCGGGTGTTACTTTTTGTAACAATTAGAGCATCTTGATTTATAGAATTATTCTTATAACGTTCCTCTAACTTAGTTTGGTTGTGTTTTTGTACAAAAAAATAAATGGGAAATACTACATATAGCAAAATGTATTAGAATGAGTTGGATGGAAGGCCAATAAGTTTCCGAAAAAATCCATCGTTTCATATAGTCTACCAATTTATCAATATAATCTAACTCAGATTTAATTTCGCGAATACTGCAGTATTGTCTATTCTTCTATTGGTTATCAATATTCCTTTACAATAGAGCTCAGATTAGGATATTGTAAGAAGTGCTTTTAGGGACAGCCAACAGCCGACATTAGTGTCTCGTCTGAACAACGACACCCTTTCATTAAACTATTCAAACATGCTCTTGTATTAATTTGCTAACATACAACATTAATTTGTTATTATCTATTGAAGCCAGTAAGTTGAATTTCTTTTGTCAGAAGATTTGTTATACAGTAAAGCCTGTGAATAGCGGCCAAAAATCCAAATTGTTGGCCGTTATTCAAAGGTGGCCGTAAAAGACAAGTTATGGATATTACTAACGCCAAATTATAAGCAATGATTGCTATTATTTTTCTTTTAGAAATAAAATTAATTTGGACAATATTTTGAATGATTTTATTTAAACTTAAAATAGAGAATACAGAGGCACATACATAAGTGAACTAAATTTTGTTTTGCGTTCATTGGTAATATATCTATGTATCAGTATACGTTTACATAGATTGCTTTTATTTTTTGACAAAAAATGCTTCAATTTTTGTTTATTTTAATTTTTTTAACTTAGATTTATACATTTCACTTTCACATTTGTGTAAAATTTTTTAAATGTCTATAACCATGTCACCATTATTGTTACACGGGAAGACCCTCTGTATTTCTCTTAATTTTTCGCACACTTCGCCCATATTTGACAAAGTTGATTTTGAACCTTCAAACTCTTCTATCTCGTTCTTATCGGAATCATCATCATTACTGCATAGTTCTTCAACAATTTCTGCTATACTAAAATCAGGATTCTCTGTAGGTTCATCATTGTCAATGGAAGCAAAATCGTGTAAACTTGCCATTGCACTGCCGATTTTTGGAAATAGCTTAGGAATGAGTATTTCATCCTCCTCGCAAAAATGGTAGATCGAGAAACCTGTTTCCATGCCGCTGCAATCCATATTAGCGCACTTGTTAGATTTATGCTCTTTTCCGAATCAGTCACAATCACTCTCAACGAACGTTAATAGTCTTTTGATCAAAAGCTGCGGTATATCATCTTAAAATTGTGAATTATGCCTTGATCGGCTGACAATACGACGTAGGGTTTGGAGGCAAAATAATCAATTTGACGTTTTCTAGCGAAACTAGGATGTGAAGTGGCATTATCGAGAAATAGAAGCACCTTCCGATTTTGTTTTTTCATTTTCATGTCAAACTGATAGAGCCAGTTCTAATGCCATCCAAGCCTTTTTGTTATGTACCTACCCACTTTAAAGGTAATTTGTCGATATGATTTCCCTTAAAACATCGAGGATTTTTACTTTTTCCAATAACAAAAGGGTTGTGTTCTTTATATCCTTCGGAGAATAATCCTTTAAAATTAATGGTAATTTAGATTTCCATGCTTCTACATCTTGCAAATTTACATCAGCGGACTCACCAGAAATTGATTTAAAAGTGATATTGTGCCTTCGACAGAAACATTCCAACCAACCATTTGAAGCAGCAAAATTCTCGATGTTTAAATTTCTTGCTGTCTTAAACTGATTGAATGAACAGGCGTTTTCGGAAACTGCCACAATCGGCTGC
Source organism: Popillia japonica (assembly GCA_004785975.1). Lineage (NCBI taxonomy): Eukaryota > Metazoa > Arthropoda > Insecta > Coleoptera > Scarabaeidae > Popillia > Popillia japonica. The sequence goes on from SMLS01072312.1 coordinate 4,727, forward strand.
TGTTGTAAAGTAATTCTATCGTGTTTCATTATAACTAACAATAAACCCTTACAAGTAAATTCTGTCACCTTCGTTAGACTGAACAACAAATACATGAGTTTTAAAATTTTCGATACGGACAACGACCGTTATTGAGAGATAAATTTTATTGCTTTTATCCCATAAAATATTGGGATCGTCTTATCCTTTTTTAATCCATTGGTTCTCATCATTAACAGATTTTTTTATTGTTGAAAGCATTTTTCACCATTTGCTGAGTATTTTCTTTAAAATCTAAACCAGTTTTTATTTATTATATCACTCGTGGTTATTAATGAATACTGTGTTTGTGTAGCTCCAGGTCATTATGAACAGCCTCTTAGTTCAGTTTTTCCTGCTTGAGTTAGCACTTCAATTCTAATATCTATTACAGAGATTTTGTTGAATATACACATACAATTTAGGCAATTGACGTGGATACGCTCTATAAGGGTTAGGTATATATATAACTATAACTTTCCTGCATCTATCTTGTTTTGGACATATTTTAAACCAGGTTGTGACCCGTTTTTCAATCCAGCAATGCCCAGGAATACTGTTTCCGATATCAGTTCAAAGGCAGATAAGCTCTTTACTATAAGACGTAAGTCTTTGCTAGTGCCAAGTAAGATATTTTCAATATCTGCAAGCAGTCTCTCTTATATTAGCCAGGCTTTGCGACCAAATTTATCCAACCTGCAATTAGTTACTTAGAACCTGGATGTTGACACTGGCAGTTATTTAAAAAAAAAGAACATAGTTTGAACAATGCTGGAATCTCTAAATCTATTACTTATTAACACATACTTTTCTTGTATTTTGTTGTTAATTTATTGACAATACCAGTGCACGACAATCACATCATCTACCAATGATGTTTACTCAATAAAACACATTTTAAATTCTTAAACAGTAGACAATGAAGAGGGAAGATATGGTGAACTAAAACATGTAGCAATTCTATAGTGATATCTTGCGTAATAAATGTAGCGTATGAAATACGAACTGGCAACGTATTTTGCGTTTATTCTTGTAGAATATATCTGAAATAGACAATTGCCTCGCGAATTTGTTTGCGATAGGTTGAGTTGTCAACTTTGCATAAAAATGATTCGTATACATAATTTGTTGACAGAATATTATTAAATCTTCGTTAAATTGGCAAGTTCACGAAAATGATCAAATTAAAATTACCAATTCATCTCTAACGGTATATAAACTATAAACATAATAGAGCTATTTCAGAATTATTTACATCTAACTGAATTTAAATGCGTTTACTTTTTCTATTCACTTTTTTTTTTTATTATAAGTAAGTCAAATGTGTTACATTAAAAATCCACTACGCATAACTTCCTGCTATTACTTACTATACATCTCCACGAATAATGGCATCCTTATCGTACAATTTGCTAAAAGCCTCAAGATAGAATATGTAAATATTCTTCGAATTCATGTTTACATAGATTAATGGATAAATGATACGTTTACAGTTGATATGTAGGTATATCTTGACTTGATTCCTTTCTTATAGAATCTGTGTCTCTGTGAATGTTTAGTTAATTATCTTTGTTTAATAGAATTGAATTATTATAGGAGTATTACATTAACGATTTTAATTTACGAACTAATAAGTCGATTCAACGACAGAGTTCAATTTTGTGGAAAGATTTGACAAATAACTTAATTTATTTCGATTTATATTTGACATTTTTTGAAACTTGCAAGCAAACACAGGGAAGTGTCTTACACCGATTTAAATGTAACTTGGTGTGTTTGTAGACTAATGTAGTGTAAGAACAACTACATACTAACTAACTCTAACTTTCATAGATGCTAAATTTCGGGAGTGAGCCAGGCCATTAGCCAACGCTATCTTCCGCTATTTTCTTTAATACCTCCAAACCTACAAGACGTATAAAAAAAGTTAAGACAAATACATAACTGTTTTATGAGTAGTAAAGGATAGCGACAATAGTTTGCCAGTCGTAGTTCTTGTTTTCTAGATACGAGTACAACCTGTATATATATAATATAATATTTTTTTAATTTAAACATTTTTATTTGGTGGAAAAAACACAAAGTTATGTATGCAGAATTCACCCAGTATAATAATGAGTAAGAAAGTCCTGAACGATGCTCAATAATTATTCTAATTCTTTAGACTATATAAAGTTTGTAGGTACATGAAAACATGTCTATTCATTTTTAATTCATTTGCCCTTATTCTACAAAATTATTAAATTGGAAAGTGAAGCTATCACAAATATTACAGAAATATTTTGAAGATAATTCATAAATATAATGCTCTTTCATATAAACTGAAGAATGACAAGAATTTTGACAATACATTTGATATCTTTTGTTTAGATATTCCAAACCAATAAGTTCATACTTTCCAAATTTACAATAGTTTGCACATTGTCTTTACCGTGCTTCATAATGTTCATTCCATGTTTAATTTCAACTTATTAGTTACAGTGTATCACAACACTAGACGGCAGCACCTCAGTATTTTGTTAATATATTATCGATTTAAAAACTTTCTTGATTCTGATAATACCTCTTACTAAACTACAATTTTAGGGCTTGTTACTTTCCCGATCACAGTAAAATGCTAGCTTACTGCGACTGAAAATCTTCTTCTTCTTCTTCTTCGATTCCCTGAATACCTATTTAGGTGTCGGGTGCAGATTCCGGTCCTTCTTGTATCCATTTCTTCCATTCTCTTCTATTTCTTGACATTAGTCGCATTTCTTCCAAGGTCTTTCCCTTCTCTCTCCCTATTTCTTGAATTTGATTTATCCATTTTCTCCTGGGCTTCCCTCTTCTTCTTGTGGTTAAGCTTCTTGCTTCCATTACTTTTTTAGTGATTCTACCGGTCTTCATTCTTCTCACATGCCCATGCGACTGAAAATAAACAGCAAAATTGAAGAAGTCATATTAGCACTTTTTTTTTAGAAAAAAATTCTGTTAATAAAAGTTGTTCAGTATCATTTAAATAAGCTACATCCAACATTTCATTAAAAACAAAAGATCTTGAAAATTCGAAAAATTCGGATAATTCGAAAAATAATTTTACAAGTTTCCATGATTTTAATTTTAATAATTGAATTCGATAGAATCGAAAAACCGATGATTATTTGCTTAAATAACAGTATTTTCAACTAAATCATCATTAGCACTGATATATTTTTCAATTCGTTTTTTATTATCCGTACTCGGGCAAAAATTTGAAAGATTTTTTGTTTTTAATAAAATTTTGGATTTAGCTTGTTTAAACGATTCTGAACAACTTTTATTTACAGAATTCTTTTATAAAATAATCCCTAATATGACTTCTTCAGTTTTACTGTTTATTTTAAATCGCTATAAGCTAGCGTTTTACTGTAATGGGGAAAGTAACATGCTCTAAAATTACATTTTAGTCAAAGGTATGGTCAGATATAAAAAAAAATTAAATCGACAATATATTAAAAAATACTGGGGTGGTGGCCTCTAGAGACACACTGTATACATAACCTCATTCATTCTTTTTTTAACTTTTGAACTGTTATATGCTTAAATACAAGAGTAGTTAGCTGCAGGATACATAGTTTCAATTTAATTTTCATCTAATAGAAATTGAAATAAAATTATTTGACAATTACCTATATGAGCTAATTTTCACCAAAATTTGCAGAATGTAAAATGTCGTAACTTATTTAATTTTGAAGCTATGTCGTTGATTAAAACAATAAACCAGAAATATTTGAAAGAATTTGAAGCAAAGGCCGAACTTTTTACTAGAGGTAATAAGTATCAACCTAAACTACTGTAAAATTAATTTAGTTGGTTATGAAAAAATATCGAGCATTTGTAATAGAATTGTAACACAATTTTTTTTTTTTGATAACTCCGCGTAATTGTGAAACAAAACAAAATAAAATGATGCCGAAAAATGATATTGTGTCTACTTACAAGATGTACATATTAAAAAATTTCCGAAATACCTTGATGCATATTCTTCTTGTCAGCAATATGTTTTTATAAGGAAGGAATGTATTCAGAAGTGTGCAGATTATAACATAGCAGAAATTGAGATCTCGAACAATGCCTTTTGGAGGAGATATACGCTTTGCAGTAATCACTAACTGCTGTTTCTTCTACTCCACTTAGCATGTACTTACATATATAATAGTGTTTTACCAATTTCTTTCCAAATATTATTTTCATTATTTCTAAACGTTTGATAAATTTTCGAGTATCGATGATTCGATTGGGTGAATTGCGGTATAACTGTTACTGTGATATTTTCAACAGATCGATAGAACTAAACCTTTGACACATTATTATCGTTTCTTTCTATGCTTACCAAAATTAGTTTTTTGCAATAACTTAAGTACTTTTAGCTTTTTATTTATGATTTTTCTCCCATGGGCGGGTAACCCCGTGCGGCCCACGATCTTACTGCAAAGCTCCCCACAACTTATTTCATTCAAAATTTCATAAAAAATCATAAGGAGGCGTCTTATATTTAAGAAAATCTTATTGGAATGAAGGTAACTATTTACTAATTTTATTGATAACGGTATTTTAAATGTAAAGAAGTTAGGACATAACAAAAAATGAACCAATATGAAGGAACCGAAATGAAGGAATAAAACATAATTTAGGAATCCACGTATATAAATCACAAATGCGATCCAATTCAACTCTATTCAAAACTGAGTTCTTCTAAATTAAGATTACTAAAATATTTATACAATGGGATAGTTTTTGTAGAAAAGAAACATATTTTTAGTCCTAACTGGAAATAAGGACTAAATAAATAGAGTGTACGTCAAATAATGCAACAAAAAATTATATCTGTTCTTGTTTCCAAAATACTTAAAAGGAATTGTACGCTGACATTTTCAATGATTTAAAAATTGTCTCTTTAACTTGAAACTGAAAATGCCCCATTTGGTAATTTCGTATCATTTGCGCCTCATCTGAACAACGACACCTTTTCATTAAGCTATTCAAACTTGTTCTTATGTTAATTTGTTAACAAACAACATTCATTTATTAGTTATTATGTATAGAAGCCACTGTTATAGCAAGAATTCCAATAACATTTCTATGCAGAAATCATATTAGCTACAGTTAAAACTATAATAACGACTTTAAGTTGATTTTTTTGTCAGAAGATTTGTTATACGAAGACTTATGATCTCGCCTTATCCTTTTTTAATCCAATCTTATCATTAATAGATTCCTTTATTGTTGGAAGCATGTTTTCACTATTTGTTGAGTATTGTCTTTAAAATCGAAACAAGTTTTTGTGGTTATTAATTAATACTGTGTTTGTGTAGCTCCTGGTCGGTACGAATAGCCTCTTCCATCTCCAATTCTAATAACCACTCTGCAATTACAAAGATTTTGTTGAATATACACATACCACTTAGGCAATTGACGTGAACACGCTCTATAAAGTGGTTGCAAGAAACAGACTTTCGGTTATTGGAGACAACTTTTCTGCTTCTGCCTTGTTTTTACGTTTAAGAAAATCTTAGTGGAATGAAGGTAACTAGTTATGGTAATTTTATCGAAAACGGTATTTTAAAAGTAAGGAAGTTAGAACATAACAAAAAATTAACAAAGGTTGCTGAAGGAATAAAACATAATTTAAGAATCCACGTATATAAATCACAACTGCGATTGAATTAAACTTTGAGTTAAAACTGAGTTCTTCTAAGTTAAAATTATTAAAATATTTATACAATGGGATGGTTTTTGTAGAAAAGAAACATAAAAATGAATACCGCCGAATAAAGCTGATATTATTATTATTATTATTTTTAGTCCTAACTGGAAATAAGGACTAAATTGGTCGAGTGTACGTCAAATAATGCAAGAAAAAATTATATCTGTTCTTGTTTCCAAAATACTTGGAAGGAATTGTACGCTTCAATGATTTAAAAAAGTTTTAACTTGAAACTGAAAATAACCCTTTTGGTAATTTCCTATCTTCCACTTTAAATTATAAAATCTTTGGTTGGAAGTTATAATTAGGAATATATAAAAAACTTTTAGAGTGGAATGAGTCAAGATTAATTCTAAATTGACATTAAATAATTATGAGACCAACTTTGCTTCAACTTTGTACTTTACTGCTGATTGTTACTGTTTTTACTTTAAACTTTGAACTTAATATATTGAAAAATCAGTTGATGTCAAATTAATAAATATTTGAAAATGTTTGTCAATATATATGTATCTATCCATACTTACCGCAAACAATAGAAATCTCCATCAGTTTACGGTACAACTGATCGTAATTGAAAATTAAAAATTCTATCGGTAATGAGATCGGAAACTATTACGAGATATGCACATTCATCAGTTTTGCATAAAACCAATATGCAATAACTCTTGTATCCACGGCATGTTCATCCCTGCAATTGCAGCACTACATGCACAACAAATGAAAGCAATAATCCTACAGAATATAGAATCAAAAAGCTTATTACTGATCCAACAGATTTTTTTCTCTGCAACATTTTATTTGTTAGATGTACCTAATTATCTTGACACAATTCTAATGAGAGTTTTGTAGCAAGACCGCTGTGTTTAGTTGAAGAAGAATTTACGACATACATACGTACATATATAATGTATGGTGTATTTCGTTAGGTGTGTGAAGTTAGAATTGTAGAAGTTTGACTGTATTTTTATTCCTAAGGGCCTAAGGTGAAAGAACTTAACGCTCTAGTTCCTAAAATACAGCACTAATGTCGCGATAACTTTTGTAACCTCTAAATCGAAAATGATCGATATACTTTCACTTTCCTCCGCACAAGTAACCAGTAATTACCATACTAACACAAACGAATTAATTCACCTGAACTCCAAAGTATTCCTTGTTAATATTAATATCCCGTCTACGGTAAGTCCACAAACGCAGAATCTGATTTGATGGAAACAAAAAACAACATGTCAGTACATAATAATTCGTTCGAACAGCAGTGCCAGCTAGCGATCGATTCTGAATAAGAAATTAGACGTTATTCCAAGTGTGGATAACAAATGTGGGCTGTACCCATGAATTAATCATGTAATATCTACATACATGTTATTTATAAATTAAATTCTAAGTTCGAACATTATTGTAATCATAATACAGATATTCTAATTAAAACGCATAGGTTTTTGCTAAAATTTATGAGTATGAGTTTTAGGGGTTATATTCATAATCAATATTTAAAAGATAAAATCCAACTTTCATTGAGAAAATAATGTATATTTATTGAATGGCCATTTTGTTATTTACAGCGTAGCATTTTCGGCATAACTCATCGGCAACAATTTCATCTTCCATAAATATCCTAGTGTGTCTGGATAAAATACTTCGCATTTTATGATCGTTATTCAATAATCTGTATTACTATTTGTTCATATACAGGGTTATCTTTAAATTGGTATTAAACAACGGGAATCTGACAACTATGTATAAATGTGTAACTGAAAACGGAAAAGGTAATTTCTACTTAACACATCAAAAATGTTCAAAATTTTAGAGTCCAAAATGCAGTTCCAGTCATTTTTCGCTATTTATCCTGTATTTATACAAATATTGCGGATATTTTAAGATCACGCATATGGAAGTAAAAACTCGAATGGTAGATGGCATGAATAGTGTGTTATAACGCAGCTGGCTGGTATTTGCACGAGACCAAGATAAAAAGACATAAACATATAAGACGGCAGTTGAGTAACCTACAACTTTGTTAATTTTATCAAGCCAGCTTTTATTGGTCGTACAGCTGAACTTTCTATTGTATTAGTATTTTTATGAATACTAAATTTTAGTTATTGTTATTAAAAAATCCTTTTATGAAATTTGTGGTGGTCTTTAGAGGAACCGGTGTAAGAGAAGCAGGACAAAATACTTACACAATATGTTCAGTGTGTCCAACATGAGCACTAATACAGGCGCTGTTGTCGCGAACGCGTTGTGCTGCAACAAGTTGCGCAGTGCAGAGCAGTTTGAGAGAAGATGAATGGATGACTGTGATTTCATCACAAAATCTGCATTCGGCATCCTTGGTTATTCCGAGCCTGCTTAGATGTCCGTTCAATTTGCAATGGCCTGAGAGGATACCTGTCAATATACGAATGTTAGTCTTGCTGAGCTTAATGCATTCTAAGGATCTCTTTTGGTTGTATGTTCCCAGAGGAGTTTTAGCTTGCCTCATACCGTGCAGATTCTCCCAGTATTTGGATTTTCTCTGCTCTAGTTCACATTTGAGCTTCTCCAATATTACACTGCTACTTATCCCGCAAAAAGGTTCAGGTCCCACAAAAGGTGTTCTGGCCCCCTTCTTCGCGAGATTATTTGTTATTTCGTTCCCTGTTACTACGGTGTGTCGGGGAACGCACATTAGGGTTACCTTATTGCTTTTGCCTAGCTCGTTGAGTTTGTCTAGGCACTCTCAAACCATTTTAGAGCTGATAACATTGGAGTTCAGCGCCCTGATGGCTGCTATCATCTTATGACAATCTCTTACTTTTCGTAACTTCTATCGATGTTGAATTGGACGCATCTTCCAATGATGAAGATAATTGGGTACATTACCAAGCTTTCGGAATGTTTGGTTCTAGGCCCATATATCCCTATTCCAGTTCCCTCTGCCGTTCTGGAGCCATCATTGCACCATTTGATAGCGTTACTATTAAGTTTCGAAACGGTGTCTTTGTCCCATTCACTTCTGGTACTAAGCTTTGTGGTGAACCTTTTCACAAAACTGAACCTCCTTGAAAAAACATTTCGGGGCATGTCTCAGGTTCCCTCGACATCAGGCGGCTGAGGCGTATGCCTAGCTAATCCTTCCCCGATCATTCTACGTGTGGTCCTTTTCGTTGTGCTCTCCTGTGCTGTGGTTTCATACCACTTCAATGGCCGCTGTGGGACAGGTTTTCATTGCCCCCCAGTTATGCATACATATGCTAGTCTTTGCACTTTGGCAAGATTAGCCCTCGCACTGGCCAGGTTAATCTTTTGTTCCAATCCACTGCTCCATAAGTGATGATTGGTGTTACTATTGCAGTATACATCCAGAGCAGTATTTTTGGGTTACATCCCCAATTGTTTCCTGCGAAGTTTTTGCAGACCATTAAGGCTTTTTTGCCTTGCTCGTTACTTCAAGCTCATGCTTGTTCCACGAAAGTTTATTATCTAGAATGAGGCCTAGATATTTCACTTCCTTCTTCCAATCTATGTCTTACCCATCAATTCTTATGGTTTTGAGACACAATCCTTTTTCTTGTGAATGCTATAAGGGTGGTCTTAGCGGGGTTTATGTTTAGACCCACTGATTCGCACCACCTTTGCGTATTAATAAGTTCTCTTTGAACTATGTCACAGAGGGAATTAGCCAACTTTCCCCTTTAATAAATGACTATGTCGTCGGCATACCCTTAACAGGATATGCCTAGTTTAGTCAAGTTGCATAGGAGTTCGTCTACTATCAAGCTCCACATGAGTGGGTGACTCGTAAGTAAGTTGATTATATGATTGGCAATATAAGAAAAGCAATATTTAAGCTAAGACGGTTAATAATGTCATCTTCGTATCTATACCAAATTTTGGAAAATATCTTCCTCAAATACGAAATAGTCATCTAATAAAGTGCTACTACTAGTTTATACAGATGATCTCCGTGTAAAAAACTACTGCAAAAGTTCGTAAAGCAAAAACGACATCTGTTTCTTAATCAAAGAAATATCTATCCCTTGTACATAGTATCTTATTTTAGACTTATTGTCGGTTGCGTCTTTTATAATAGATTGTACATCAAATTTTGCGATAAATATGTATAAACATATATTTGTTAATTTTGTAGTATGTTTCAGTTAATCTTTCACATAAAAAACAGAAGTATTTCTCTCAACTTTCCTTAATTTATCTTCCGCATTTCTGCCTAGCTGCTGATTACGACAGAATGTCGACGCGCTGTTTTCTCCCATGCCCCAGCCTTTTCTTGTTTCTCATGTCGTCAATAAAGAAAATGTTATTGCAAGTCAGCATAATTCCCTGGTTCTTAAAATATAGTGTGATCTATAATAATTCAAGATATTCTCATTTTTTATTTCTAACACCGATGTATCCAGATTTACATATACAGTGGGTTGTTATAACTCCAGACTTTATTTTTAAAGCAATAAAAAAGAATTAGGAATATGAGATAAGATAATTACAATAAGTGGCCTGTACATACATACTACTTTCATATACATATGTATATGAAAGTAGGTATAATAACATACTGATACAATTAGCCCCGTCAAATCCAACGACTATTGTGGATCAAATTAATTGCGAAAATGTTTAACGACGCAATATTGCTAACCCAAAGGCAACTATACACCACACGCTACTTTATAGTATGATTATGCCGCACATAGTCGGCCTAAGTTAATATTCATCCACTAGAGTATTCAATTACGGTAAATTATATCAACTGAGAAGAGCCCCCATCATGTTCGCAGTAGAGACTGTAATTATCTGTTAAACATTTACACACCCCGCTGTTTGTATGTGCTTGCGAACATACGCTTTATTAATTTTTATAGCGCACATATAAAACTTCAAAAGTTAAATATAATGAAGACGGCGTTGTTCCTTTTGTTTCTGATAATTTTCGCCGGAATTGTTTGAAAAACAAAAGAGGAAGGGTAATGAGTTTATGGAAAAGAGGAGGTTATATTATTTTTAATGTACTACAGAGGAGCTGACTAACAGTACGAGTGTAACAATGTAGCAATATAATAATCTACTATAGAGCAACCGAAATAACAGCAACATTCTCCCATTCGAAATTGTACTTACAATTAGTAAAAAATATAAAATGGAAATTAAAATTCTCACATTCCCTGACCATGTATGGAACGGGATCAGGTTTGTAACTACTAAATTGGATAGCATACCATTCCCGAGGATGTTGTATAAATTTGTGTATTGCTGAAATCTCTAATGCAGATATTTTGAATATTTATGTCTTTAAATATGGAACATATTTTAGTATACAGGGCATTTCAATTGAGATGATCCACCTCAACACCTCATATTACTATTTACTTACTGCGATTTATACAAAATTCCAAAACCCAAATCCTGTAATTTTCATATTAAGGACGACACCTTTAAATGTCGAGCCTGTAGAGTTAAAATCACAGCAGTCTCAAGGTATTGGTTCTTGTGACAGCAATATGTGGCAAGAAGTCATGTTCTTAAATCAATGAGCACAAAGTACAACTTTTGTACTAACCTTACTTATTTCTTACCGTATTAAATTTTCACAATGATGGTCACTAATCTTCGTACAATAGTACAATCTTGCTTCAGATGCGTGCTGTCATTTAGCATAAGTTAATCAATGATATTCTTCAATAATGTTTCATCAATAATGTTTCAGCCAAACTCTTGGTAGTAAGCGAAACCTGTTGTATAAATCTTATATGCCCCAAGAGAGAGAATGAAGCAAACACCTGTCGATCTAACAAGGGATGTTACCGCACACGTAAGTTATGGGCATAGTATGGCAGTGTAATGTGGAGGAGCTCCGTCTTGCTGAAATACTATATAATCCCCTATTTTATCCAAATTCCTCTGTTATAAGAAAAATGGATTCTTTCTTCCAATCATTTAAAGTTCCGTCAAAGAATAGAGATCCTATTGCCTAAGATACCAGCGTATATATCAAGTTCCTGTGACTGTTCTGTTTTTCGAGTTCGTGAGTCGAGTTCGAGTCCAATATCTGATGATTTATGCAATCGAAACGATTCCTCCGTAAAACAGCTATTATACAATAAGTTTCAATTATTTTTGATGTGCTCGGTCATCAATTTGCAACATCTCAACCTCCTCTAAAACTGATAGTTATACAATTCCTGAACAAGTGAAATTCTATAGAAATTAAATCTGAACTTCTTAAGTGTTCCACAAACTGTTCAAGAACTTAATATTGATGTTTGAGCTACCTGTCGTGTCGACGTCGCATTTTCCAGCACTGCCACTCTTTTTTATTGTCTACCTAGTTTATTTCCATAAATGTATACATCATTTTTGTTGAACAATCTAATGGCTCGTCTGGTACACCTCCCACTCATTCCATAATAAGAGAGGTCAGAAATTCTACACGTTGTTGGTGAAAATAGTTCATTATTTTGTTGTGCACGTTGCAAATAGTGCATCTTTTGTTAACTAATTCAAAAGATAAACATTTTGATACATATTTCCGTAAAAAAATTAAAAAACTTTTTACATGTGCGTTCACAAGACCCATTTCCTCAAATCAAATTTTAGGGACGGTGGTTTCTGTGTCCCCAGAAACGAATTCAAACCATCAAACTCAACACTGGAAGTTATGCTGCTTGATATGCGGAATTTTATATAAATTACAGCAGGGTAATTTAATTTCTCGGTCTCTACAACTGCAACGCAAAATTCTAGTCTATTGAGAATTTTTACTGTTCTCTTTGTCTGTAAATTAAATAACATGATTTTAGGAAGAATTATCTGTTGTACACGCTTAAAATTGATGGAGAGGTAAACTATTTAAGAAAAAACAGCAACTTGTCTATTTCTATGTCTCTATGACTAGTCTCTATGACTATCTGTCTATTTAAATAATACTGAGAAGTGGGCGTAGTAAGCGGTAAACTGGTTGCTTTTAAATGAGAAGCAAATAGATTTTTTTATTTATGGGTGACCTATTGTAACCTGATGACCTATTGCATACAAATTGTCTATTTGGATTCGAGAGGCAATATGCTTTGACCTATGAATCACATATGTACATATATGACATTATAACTTCCAGTGAAACTCCACCACTCGAAGTTGTATTCTAACTCAAATGATAAATAAATGTTTAAGTAAAGGCATCAGTAGAAGCATTTACTCATATCTCTAGAAGTGAAATATAACAGAACCCAAAACAAAATTAGGGCAACAATATTTACAAAACCTGCTCAAAATGAGTACCTACCATTGTCAAATTTTTGTTTATTTTTTTGATTTTGTAGTAGCTTACAAGTATTTTACGCATAAGTTTATTGTAGCAGACATTCTAGTTGTAATAAATATACAATTCAATACACTTCTACCCTGTAAATTTCAATGCTGTTGAAGATTTCATTTGTACAGGCTAGTCAGTATTATCTCGTCGTCCACTCATATCTCACGTGCTCTTATGTATATTTAATTTATATTTAATTTTAAGCTTCCTTAAACCACACAAGCAAAGTTTGTAAATACTATTTAACTCAATTAATACGTAAAACTAAAAATTATCTGGCCGAGGTGATTCAGAGCTTCCAAAACATTTGACGAGTCCACCGGAACAGTACGAAAGCGCGGTGATAACGTGGACAGAAATTAGTTTGCAAATTGTTTTAAATATTTTTTCAGTTCAAAAGAAGCATTAATTAATTTAATACCTACACCTTTTTGGAAAACAGAAGTTGACATTGTAACAGTTGGAAATTAAAGGACTATCTATACAGGGTGTCTACTGAATAGTCTATGAAAATAAAAGACGCCAAAACTAATGGGATGGAAACCTAAATTCCAAAAATTAATACTTTATGTCCAGACAGTAACGAGAAAAGAATATTTTTCAATCTCAATCCGGCCCTGTTGTTCGAGCGCAAGGCATCAATGGATGGGCAACACAGGCAGAACGTTAAGTCATTCACAGGCATTCGTTGGCTTATGTGTACTTACATTATGGCAAGTTATACGAATATTGGTACATGGACATAATTTTAATCTACGGAGAAACAGAATAAAATACTTTACAGCACCCGTAATAGCTACAGAAAATCCAACGTCTATCAGACAATGATTTTCCTCGACGGGGTACCTGTTGTGAATGGTTTCGTCAAACAGAAACTCGTCTTCCAAATCTTCGATCCGTAATCCTGTTTACCGATGCATACCACGAATTATTTGACAAGAAAAAAAGCTACTAACTACGAACGCGATCTCAAATAGTAAATTATTAATTACCAGATCATTCATATCGTTGTATTTTAATATTGAAAGTTTCCGTAATGAAAAAAAAAAAAAACAAAAGCACCTGATTCCTACGAAAAAAAAAACAGAGCGAAATGAATTTGTGAAAAGACTATATGTGTAATTTATAGAGCAGCCAATCTGCTTCGTAAACAAATGCATAGAGTACAATAAGCATTTATTTACATGTCATTCAACTAAATAAAAAATATCTGTTTGTGTCTATTAAAAAAATTTTGCAGCGTTCCTTTTTTTCTTGTACATATGCGTCAGGCCCGGATTCAACAAAATTTGGTAATTATTAAAGGAAAAATTATTCTAATATATGATCGTAATTTTTTTTTGGATTTACCTTTATTGTGATATTACTTTTATACTGTTTATTTTTCCGACACTATTCATTTGACATCCTGTATATAATAAAACACATAAATTTTAATTGAAAAAGAAAATATAATGTGGATGGAAGTGGCTATTCTATTTTCCCATTCAAACATTAAAAACTTTTAGTTTATAAAAGAAAACAACCAAATTAGCATTCCAACAAGCATTCAGTTTCAAAAATAAAGCAAAAGTTTCACTGAATGATGAACAACGCTTATATTTTGTTTTTGATGAGTCCTATTAATTTTGAATGATTGCGTTAGCTACAAATTTTTGACGTATAATAGTTTACCAAAAAAAAAGATGTTGACCTCTTAACATACTATATTCATTGAGTTTAATCACATGACATGGCTTTCTCACGACTCCTCACCACATATTATAATCAATAGTAAGACAAGTGCTTTAAATATCGCCAATCAGCAACCAAAGAGTCTTCAAGATGCACATCAACATGCTGTGAAGCCTTCAGTAGATATATTCTTCGAGCTTTGAAGGAAGAAGTAATCCAAACAATGAAAAAAATCTGTTTGCAGATTCATTGTATGCAGCCACATATATAATTTCTTTATCTTTGTTTGGAAAATACTCTCGTATTGCGAACTCCAATTTTATCGATAGTAGGCGTCAGGTGAAACCGTAATACCCTCAAGAGGGAGAAAACAGAGAAAATCCTAACTGTTCACATTGGAGCAATATCGTTTTTTTGACAGCTCCTCCTCCCTTAAATAACGCAAAATTGTTCACACTCAGCACACCAGCATTGGATTTTCTCTACCATGTTTCCGGCTGATGGAGTATTAGTTACGTTCCAAATCATGACCGTAAACCAATTTTTCCTAATTTTTAAGTCTTTCATTTGTTTGTACAGTAATTTTGATTGATTCTATTTTTTTTGGGAGGAGAACATCATAGAGAATCATATCAATTACATAACATTTGACATTCATATTTTCAGATAGAGTCGTTAGTAAATCACTGTGATACCGACTGATACTGACAATATATTGAACGCCTCTCCGAGGCATAAATGATAAAATAGATTTGACATACATATGTATCTGTAAAGGTTATCGATGTCATGTTTGATGTAAAACTTTCCGTTGATAGTCGTAAAGTGATTGCTGGAATTTACTGTAAATTATTGCTTTATATAGTACCTATGTATGGTCAGTTATAAATTATATGCAAATTGAGCAATTAGATATTTGTGTATCTATATTACGTGAGCGTGTCAAGATTCTCGGTGAAATTTCTATATAGCTACTAGTATAATTTCCACCCCTATTGCAACCAGGAATATCCATTTCTATTAAAAACATTTTAATGTGAGTAGTAAAAATATTTGACTACTAATAATATAAGCATGATGAAAAATATATTTACAACTACCTAATAAAATTATAGACGCATTTTTGCAAAATTATTTGGAAGTGGAAAAATTTGTATCTAAGCCTGTTTGATACGATGTTAAATTTACGCAAAAATTAATGAGAAAACTTACGAATGAATGGTTTGATATGTTGCAAACAGAAAATTATGTAAAGAAATTTACTACTAAATTTTTTCGTAAACTATTTAGAACCTGTCCTAAATGTAGCAGTAAATCTGCGCGAAAAACTGTGCAAATTGTTCAACTGATGAAGATATCAACAGATACAAACATAACCTCCAATCACTAATAATGTCGTGGTCAAAGGATCAAGCATTATTATTACAATCAATTACAATGTAATAGTCGTACATTACTTTAAATTGAAATAACCTGAAAGTCTACTAAATACGTCAAATTTTAGTTTGGTTATATCAAGCTGTAAACACCAACTACCAACTCTTTAATACGAATGTGCAAGTAAAAATTGTCTTAAAAATTTGGAGATACGTTGCAAATAGAAAAATCATAAATTGTTTTATTTGTTAGAAAATTTATTCGTAACTTTTCTCGTTAATTTTTTCGTAAATTTAACGTGGTGTCAAACAGGCTTAATAAAAAACAAGCCAGTATAATTATTACGTGTCTATTATTTCTTTAGTTTGAGGTAGTTTAGATAGTTCGTATTTCTATTTCGATGTACCTACCTTGAAATTTTATTCTCAACAACTGAGGCTTTCGACAATATTTTAGAACAGGGGCAGTTATTAATTTGAAAACATATAATACTCAAACACTATACCGTCTTTAAACAGGTTGCCTAAGACGCATCAATAAGATCTGATAATTCAGATATACTGGCACAGCGTAAGAAATTCTCGCGTAGGTTGAGGAGGAATAGATAGATTTATTGACCCTCTCAATCATAAATTATTAATTCTAATTTCTACTCTACTCTAAATTAAAAATATAAAACTCGAATATCATTAGTTCTAATCGTCAATCAACATTTCTTTAACCGTGAATTTAAACTAAACACAGAATCGCGTGCCTGGTGAAACGATTGTGTATGAACAACAAGACCAGCATTAATTTACGGATTTGATATTTATTTATCATCTACTGAGCAAATGTCTATGAACACCAACATAGTAAACATTCGTGACAAACGTGAATTATCACAATGTTGGTTAAAATTTGGCGCATCGTGTCTGTAAAGTCCTAACATTGTACTATTGCCATTACGCTTGTGTTATTTTATAATTCATGCTACCTTATAACAAACAGTGCCCGTTATGTAGACGGATGTACCTATGAGTGCATACGTATTTGGTGAATAATAGTAAGTATTACATTTGTAAATAGAATGTAAAACGCTGCAGAACTAAAATAAACAAGACTGCTTCTAATCCAATTTAATGGTGCCTTCATCTCCTTTCATTTTGAATATACAACTTTTCAAATTCTATTCAATTTAATACCCAAAGAGAGTGGATTTATGGATGGTTTTAATGTACCGCATTATGAATTCAGGACATGTAGAGAATGCAAATTTATCGAGTTATTGATCACCTGTCTGCCTAACGTGAGCACGTGAGACGCTTGGGATTGAAGATTGAAACTTAGAAGTAAAATTTAATCGATTGGCTCCATAACGAAAATATTTTTGTATAAATTCACATTACCTTCTGTTCGCAACTTAGCGAGTGAGTTTTAACATACATACAAGGAAAATAAGAATCATGGATTGTCGCTCTCGACAGCAATATCTTCGAGTTTTGACAACTTTTTAATCCAAAACTTGACAAAGTATTATGTAACCATCAATAAATTAATAAATTATCAGAAGTTAATTACGAAGTTGGAACAAATTTATATTAAACACTAACAAATGCAAGTAGCATAACATCAAAATGGTGGAATGTGAATATACAGGAAGAAAAATCTAAATTTATTGTTTGCGATAAAGAACATGTAAACGAAGTGGTATGATTCAATATTATCAGAAACCTATTACCAATCTGTATGGTCGAAACCGCTTTATTCTTGCTTCTATCTCACACAGCAATTTGGTCTCTGTTGACTAGCTAGTTCATCGACAATGATCTTCACCATATTATCTATGATTTTTGATCGTCTTGTGTCGACTAACAGTAGTAGTACTATGGATTTTGCTTGAAACTCATCTTAAGGACGCGCTAAAAAATGACGTGCTTGATAGTGTCCAGTTGGCAGTCTCCTTATTTATAAATTTAGCATAACACATGATAGAATTTATGTCAAACCAAGGCTTGCATCAAAAACTAATCTATCCGGCAATGTGCCCATAAATGATTTATCTGCTGCGTGTTCCATTTCTTCCACTTCCTCTGTGTAGTCGTCCTGGTTGGTAATCTTTCTAACTAACGATTTTCCTGCATACTATCTCACAGTAACTTTGTTTCCTTGACAAGGAAGTCTATCGAGGCAACTCTAGTACTCACCTACAGCGCCACTAAGAAATAGTGTCCCGCATGAGGATGCCACACAATTTTTGTAACGTATCCATTATAATAATAAACTTTTGTCTGTTCATTACTTTACACTATACAGTATGCGGAAGCACACCTTTTAAAAAAATTGTAGAATGGTATAGGGAACCAAAATAGACCTTTTACGCTTATAAATCCCAGGTCAAACGCACTAAATGGTTAAACTATTCAATTAATTTGACAATTAAACAATAAATATGGCACATAAGATTAATGTCATAGTAGTGGTAGTAGTTATAACAAGGATTTTATACGTAGCATAAGTTGCCTAGCTTCAAAAAATTTCACATTAACAGCTAGTAAAAAAATTATACACTTTTCACCTGGCGTTTATAAGCTTAAAAGGTCTTCGTTCCCTTCATCAGGCTATAATTTTTTAAGTGTTGTTTTTCCGCACACTGTATAGAAGCGCCCTATAAGATCATGTTATAGATGGCACTGGATAGAACTGCCCTTTTACTACGACTAACACCCTATTCACTATCTTTTTGGCATTTGTCGGCACTATAATTAGATTAAATACCATAGGTTTTTCTTCATTTTGCGTAACACCAGAGCAGATTAGAGTCTTGAAACGTTTAACATTCTTTTCCTTTGCCAGGTCCAGCCTATGGTTCTTCATCTATAGTGTTTGAATTTTCAAAGATGCAGTAGTCTGCATCATCGCAAATTTGTCTGTTACCTCTAATCTTAAGTCATTTGCGAATCTAATACACAAGTCTCGTAAATGCTCGCAAATCTAGTACCAGTACTCTATCACACAAAAAAATTCATATTACAGGCCTTAGCTTTGCCCATATGGTACATAAAACTGATCAGGAAGCTAAGCTAGTTGATGTTGTTGAATGGGTTATGCTATCAGCCTATAGGAAGCAATCTTGAAAGGGTTTTTATGTCAATATATTATCAGGACAAGCCTTAATACTTGTTGATCATATGTATAACACGTTCAATAGCTTGAATTGTGGACTAATTCTGACATTGGAGTAGCTTATTTCTATTTAGTGACTCCAAAATTTACTCAAACCCTTAAGCAAGTACTCTGGCAGTTTCTGACACTTCAGGAAAAGTATAATTTTAGTCACTTCTTAGTGGTCATCAGCACAGGTGTCCAGCATGTGAAGATCTTAGTCTGCTTTATAAGTTTTGTTAGGAGTCATTTGTATCAAACATATCTATCTCAGCAGCTCATGCTTCCGATTTAAGGTTTCTTTGTGTTTTTAGTCTCCGGGGCTTTCACACTTTTCTCTTTTCATTTTTAAACAAGAGAATATGCGATTTATATAATTTGTACTATAAGCTATCCATACGTTTGGGAACGTTTTCTGAAAAAAATTGGAAAGCGTTTTACCGATTAGATATAATTAAACACAGCTGTGTTATGTTTGTATACAAGAATTACGCAAAACAAAATATTATCTGGAAAATGAATAAAAATATATACATATAAGTACATATATCCCTGTCGTCTTATCTCCTACCATTGATAACTTGATGGTTCATTCAATGTAATATTTTTCGTCTGTATTTTGGACCTTTATTTCCATCTACCCACGCGCAATATAACGGTCCAGATACCTTATTGGTTTTACAAAAAAGCCAGCTGTTGTTTGTCACGCCCATCAAAACATTTCTTTCTTTCGATTCATGACTCTCATATGTATGCGTTTGATCTACCGCAGCATAAAAAGAACCTTTATAAATACGAAAATGCCGTGTGCTGAATTAACTCCGATTCAAAGTTTGTGACAGCACGTACTTGTTGAATTTATTCGTAAAATTCCTTTTTTATCTAATAATAATAACTATTAACTGGCTAAAGTATAATTAATTTGTTAAATAGTATCTATTTAGGTATTATTATAAAATGTAAACGTTTCTCAGTTTACTATCTACAGGGAGCAGCAAAAGTATTCATACAGCTATGCAAATAAGGAATAAGTGTTTATAAAACTATGTTTACTGCTAATAGAAATATTTAACAGATGTCACGTAGAAGTACATCTATTTCAAATGTTCACCTGCCATACAAAGAAATAAAATGTACATAGTGTGATTGTTATGTTATTTATTGCATAAACATGCACTATAAACGCAACGCAAAAGTATTTATACAGCTATTTTAAATACAAAATACAAAGTGATGGCAAAATTTAAATATTTTGTAACACCACCTTTGGCATCGCTAACGGTCCTCAATCGTCTTGGCACGGACTCAACTAATTTGGCGGTATTATAGGTACAGCGGATCTATTTTGCACCACTCTTCTGTGACCCTGTTCTCCACGTCTCTTTTGCTTCTAATGTGATGTTTGTGTTAATGGTTCATGTCGAGAGACTGTGGAGGTGTTTCAAGAAATTTTGGAGTATTATATAATAACCATTCTTGTACAACTCGTGCAGAGTGTTTGAGGTCGTTATCTTGGTACAAGGAAAAGTCATCAGCAATTCGCAATTTCTGTGCACTTTTTTTAAGATTGGTTTTTAATATTTTCCAGTAAACAAAACTATTCACTATATCTACTTCGAAGAATAACCAAATTTCGTACCCAATTTGTACCCAATATTTACTTCAGTTCGTAAAAATAACTGTCTTCTAAAAGTCTGGAGAGGCATTAACGTATGTTGTTTGGCAAACACGAGACACTTTAGTCTCTTCACATTGTTAAGCAGTGAATTCTAACCTTTGCCAAGTAACACTTTTCGAACTGTATCTGTGCATACATGTTTACTAAATGTCAGTTGAATAAATGAGGTCAATTTTATCGCACTAATCTTAGGATTTTTTCGTACCTGTCATATGATCGCTTAACGCTCGCGCCCGGTAAGTTTCTTTGGTCTTCCACTTCTAGCTGCATTTGCCGTACTATCTTCTTAAAACACCTCCCCAGTCTCTCGACATGAACTCCATAGACAACCTATGGTATCACCTCGAACAACAGATCAGGCAACATCAAATTAGAAGCAAAAAAACTTGGAGAACGGGCCTGTAGAAGAGTGGAGATAAACAGATCTGCAGTATACCGCAAACTAGTTCAGTCCATGCCAAGACGATTGAGGGTCGTCAACGACCGTAATACAAAGAAACTCAAATTTTGCCATCACTTTGTTTTTTGTATTTAAAATAGCTGTATGAATATTTTTGCGTTGCGTTTATAGTGGATGTTTATCCAATAAATAACAATCACATTATTTACATTTTGTTTGTTTGTATGACAGGTGAACATTTGAAATAGATGTTCTACGTGACATCTGTTAAATATTTCTATTAGCAGTAAACATTGTTTTATAAACACGTAGGTATTCCTGATTTGCATAGCTGTATGAATACTTTTGCTGCTCACTGTATATGCATAATAATATGCTAATACCTAGCGTTAAATAAAAGGAAATAAAATTACGACGCATTGCTTGTTTTATTGTTTGGTTCTATGGAACATTTGCAATTTATTTGAATGGGTATAGTATTGACGGAACAAAGGTACACTTGTTTTAAAGACGTATTTATATTTAATTGTATTCTACGAATTTCTCTCGCGCCTTTTTAGGGAATAGATACAATATTCTATTGTGATTTATAATATTATAACACCTACCTTATTTACGTTGGGTATTCAATTGTAAAATGTTAGTCAGATGTCCCTTTATGTCGATAATTTCCCAAAAAGAAATTACTTGCAACATTTAAGAACGAACATGAATTCGAGATTTCGGTAAGCGCAAAAAACTAATATTTGCCGATGGATAACACTCATTGTGAGTGTAATTGGCATACCTATTAAATATGTATGTAATTGATAAAGTACTTAAATAATGTTTTTTCTGCTACCTTATTTAAAAACAAAGTTCTTAGACGAATTATTAAAAAACAAATCGATGGGTTTAAGAAAAGGTTGTTTTATCGGTTACATTTTCCTTCAGATGTAACGTCAAACGATTTCTAATCCTTAAAAAACATTCTGTTTATTGCCAGCCGATAAGACCACCTAGAGCTCGCTACTCGGATTAAATTTTATTGGTCGTAGGCGGAGCAGGGGTGGTACCAATTGCATAAATTCCAAAAATATTGGTTTGCAACCAAATACACACGGTACGAAAGTTCTCCATAAAAATGAATCATCAAGTGATCAATGCTCCTACGCATTTATTATATTTTAGTTGATGTAGAATATCAGTTTTCATTTTATTACGTTACTCTGTAAAAGCATAATGAAACAGAATTCTGTTCTGTTGTTGAATACTTCACTGATTTCTATATGATTTGCGAAGTTATTTACCGCAGTAAAAATCCCAAGGTATTTTGGACATTTTGTCGTTAACGACAACAGCTGTGGATATGTTGTAAATTGCAAAGAATTTTATCACTTATGTATTGTATTTGTCTTGGCACTTCAATAGTACCAACCAGATTTAGTAGCCTATACTTTATATTTCTAACACTAAAGTAAAATCTTTGGATAATATCTTTTTAGGTCACACACGAATTTAATAATTGTGGTTACATCATGCAGGGTTAAGTGTATGTCCTTCCTATGATCAATAAACTTTAAAAGCTCCTCTAACTGATTTTGTTTTGAAAAAATATCGTCTGAAAGATATCTTATATCGTTGATGAAATGAATGTAGTGGTAGGTGCGGGGAAATGAATTTCCAACTAATGAACGTGAAATCTTGTTTCATAAGGCGTGGGTTCCGGAATTGGTTTCTCTCCGTATTAAAAGCTGCGTGAGACCAGCGACATCGATACCTTCCATATAACTTCGCGAAGGATAAAGTTATACGCTGGCTGACGTCAATTTAACTTTGCGCCTCTGACACATATTAACCTTCGCCAAAGCAGAACAGTTAAGGTATACTATTTTTCTTTTAAATTAAAATCTTGCCGTCGATATTGGGTTAGAATTAAACAACATTGGCGCTTTTGATATCTGAAATGCGATACATATTTGTGTCAAATTAAATCTTAAATATTTAGTTTAGATATTTTTGCTTTATTTACACTTAATTGTGCTTGTAGATTTTTGTGTTAACCTAATATCTACCGGGAAACTTTCAAAGTTGATGCTTTCTTTCTTTCATCGCTCTATTTTTGTTTCACTTTCCTGTAACTAGAGAAACAATTTGGATTATCTTACACAAAATAAACGTGACAAGTAAGAGCTTGAAATGGTAAACTTATAACATTATTAACTGCAATTTGCTAATATTGTGAATACTAGTATTCGACTATATCATTTTACATCTACTTTGCATATACCTACGCATTGAATTGAATCCGGTAACTTTTTATGCAGCTGATATTTAATAACAAAAACTAAAGCATACCTAACTAATATTGAAAATTTTGTGTTGTTTTCTAATGGACCGTGATCAAAATACCTGTTGGGACATTTTTTTGTGATTTACTCTGATTTGAAACGTCGGTGGAAATCATTCATCTTCAAATAAGTGTTTATCGTAATCAGCCATCAGTGCTTTCCAATAGCAACGAATAAATTTGTGAAGTTAATCCTCATTCGAGATATGACATCATTGATAATTTTTTTGAATGGCAACGCTCAATTTCGACCATACCAATTGAAAGAGTGTGACATTCTACGTACACATCGTTAAAAATATGATTACATTAGCGTATGTAGGTTTGATAAAAAAAAATAAAAAACATTTATTTTATTTGTTATTATTTATTGTTCTAAAATTAATGATAATGATTAAAGTAAATGTTGAATTGTTCATTGTTGACTACCTGACAATAAGGAAGACGATTAATAAATTCTTCTTGAATATGGTTAATAGCCTCAGACGGTATACGATGTATCTCCTGACAAATTCTTTCTGTTAATTCTTCTAAATTTGTCGGTCTACTAACGTATACTTTGCTTTTCAAGTACTCCCATAAGAAGTAATCTAGAAGTGTCAAATCTGGACATGTGCTGCATAATGAGGAGGTGGAAAATGTCATTTCTCGGAGATCGCGTTCCTCATTTAGATATAAATTTATTACTAGGAATAAGGTCCGGTCGAAGAAACTCCAAATATCTTCCACCAGTTAGTAAGGACAAGAAATTCTTCCTTCGACTATGCCGCCACACACATTCACTTTCTGAGGATGTTGAGTGCGATACTCCATCATCCATCGGGGATTCTCGGTAGCCCAATAACGATAGTTTTGTTTATTGTTATGGCCGTTCAAAGCAAACGTAGTCTCGTCAGAAAAAATTACGTTTCTTACGAAATTATTATCTTTAGCGCATAGCTTTTGCATTTGCTCGCAGAATTGAATTCGCCGATCAAGATCAAAGTCGGCTTCAGATAGCTCATGAACAAGACATACCTTATAAGGATGATACTTTGGTTTTTCACAATTTTATGAACTGTTGACGCGGCCATATTGAAATCAGAAGCCACTTGCTTAAGTGTTGAGTGATGCTTTTCTTATATTTGTAGTTGATCTTCTTCTGATTTTGTGGGTCGATCAGATTTAGATAAAACATGTCCAAAGTTACAGAATTTAGACTAAATATTGCTTACCATGCTTTGGCTAATGGGACGCCGACCAGGACGAGTTTCATTGAACAATTCAACTACTTCTTGCTGGGTGTGCATCCTGTCTCCAAATCCGATCATGCAAAGAATTTCAATTCAATCTCGTTCAGTTAATTTCACAATTTTAATTAAAATGACAAAGTGACTACTCAATAAACAGTTCAAATATACTACTTTTGCAAAACGAACGGTAAGAAATGGACCAGAAATACAAAAAAAAAACAAAAAAGTATGATTTCAAGTTTTTATCTGACAGCAATAGAAAACATTCTCGGTCGCTAAGACAACTGTCATAGAAGCATAATTTTTGACGATGTGTACGTAATTGGCTTGGTTGAAATTGGGTGTTGCCATTTAAAAAAATATCAATGACGTCATATCTCGAATGACGATATGTTGAAAAGTGCCTTTGTTTAAAACAAAATCGACGTGTCAGGGGAATTTTTTGGAAAAACTCTGAATTTCAGATATAATGCATATATTCGTTACTATTTGAAAGCACTGTATGTTGTACATATGTACCTATGTATGTATTAGGTATCCTTAAAATTTTTGTTAAATATAATTCGAATCGCTTCACGTATGTACGACCATGGCGTCGTTCTTTCCACTTTGTACTTCGAATGCAATTAACTGTACAACAGTATTTCTCGCTAGATGTAACAAAGCGATGACTCTGCACACATTAAATTATTGCACTACAATAGCTGATAGAGTAATCTTAGCAATCAATACGAGTCAGGAAGGTGTTACGGCTGCGCTTGTCATAAATAGTGTTTAATAATTAAAAGAAAATTAAAAAATAATAAAAGCGCTATCGCTGATGGATTAGCTGCCAAAGACCAAAGATAAATGGTGTTTTGGACCAATCTAAGCGGAATAATGTATTATTCTTTCCTTATGGGAGTAGCATTTTTATAATAATCCAGATAGGATAGATAGACTTGATTCTAACGTCCGCTAAAGTATTTTTTTTCTTTGTCCAAACTTGCTTGACAGGGATGTAGCTATTATAGTTAAGTAATTTTTTATAATATAAATTAGAACCTTTTTTCTTATTTCTTTTTTATCGATATCTGACATAGAAGACGTGCGATTTTCATTAATTTCCTATTACACTATTATCATTTACCACTGCAAAATTTATGTTACACTCTACTCTAGAGCAGCGTTGTATATATATCGAAGTTCGTGATTCCACACTGACTGCAGTAACGTGATATGACGGGGGCAAAATCCCCAAGCAAATTATCAAGGTCGTAATATTTGCTTCTTGTTTTTACATCTGATAACATTTTATGTTATATCGAAGCAACCTCTTCTTATACAAAAAATTACCAAAATTTGTTCCAGAGATGTCTATGTATGTCAAATGATAATGGTATTTTGTAGGAATTTGCAGTTTTGTATAGTTTGCTATATTTAAATAACATATTTTGTTTTCTTAGTGTGATCTCAAATTACGCCACTTTATGGTGGTTTCTCGATTTAAAAGACACTGCCGAGCATAAAATTAGGGTCAGCGTAATTTGAAGTTGTTTCAGAAATTCTTTTTGTTTTCGAAACTTTTTCGGTTGTACTTAACACAGTTTACTAGTTTTATGCGATTGTTTTGTCGTGTTTGCGTGAACAAGAAAAACTTTTGTATTTTTTTTCAAACTTTTAATGATTTAAGAAAAGTTTGATAAAAACGGGGTTCCTCTACTACTGCATTCCTAAAAACCATTATCAGCAGACGACACAACCTTCATGCATGATAATGCACCGTCCCACACTGCTTGGATGGTTACTGAATATCTTGACGAGATTCAAATCACACGATTTGCTTGGCCTGCTCGCAGTCCGGATATGAATCCAATTGAACATGTTTGGGAGGAGATGAGGAAACTTTTACGAAGACATATACCGGCCTTCCGAAATTCTGGAGAGCTTGCGCCATACTGGTGCAGGAATGGGGCAATCTTCCGCCGAATGTGATCCAAAATCTAATCCAAAGCATGCCTCGTCGGTTGAAGGCTTTATCACTGCCAAAAGAGAAAATACTCGCTACTAAAGTCTTTAAAATTTCTTTTGTTTCAACGCAAGCATTAAAGCACTAAAAGTTTTCATTTCCATTACTTTCAATAAACTTTGAAAAACAACCACAATTTTTTTTGTTCACGCAAACACGACAAAACAATCACATAAAGTTAGTAAACTATGTTACAACCGAAAAAGTTCCGAAAACAAAAAGAATTTCTGAAATATCCTCAAAATATGGGGTTACCCTAATTTTATACTTGGCAGTGTACTATAATTTGTGTAAGTTGCTTGAAAAAAAGCTTTATTGGGCTTCTCACTGTTAATTATTTTTTAACGGTATGTTTGGACCATTTTTGAAACCACAAATACAAAAATTGACATTTTTAATAATAAATTACTCAATGAAAGAGGTTTATCGAACTTGCCTAAGCTTTTAAAAGTTTGCAAGCTTTCTAAACTTCGGCCCGCCTATTTTACTAAAAGATGTGCCCTTGCAATTACGGCAAAATATGTTTTTGCGAGTAGATGGTTGCCCAGCATATTTCTGAAGAAATATGTGAGAACATTAAGATCTAAGATATCACCAAATGTGGATTGGGCAAGTAAATATTTCCTTGGCCACCGCGATCACCAGAACTCACCTGGTCTACTATTATGATTCGTATCTATGGGGTCGGTTCAAAGACATTGTTTACCAAATTCCACTAACAGCCAGAGACGACATAAAAACATACAAGAGGCTACTCGGAGCCTCTCGAGAGCAGAAATGGAAGCTGCTGTAATGTCCGTGCATGAGCGGCTCCAACAATGCATTGAGTGTGATGCAAGACAGTTCCAACATTAAAAGACGCATTAGTTTTTTATTTCAAAATCGGTCCATTTTTCTTATTGTGCTCCTCCACTTTTTTTTATTTTTTTAAACTAGAAATACTTCCATTATTGACAATTGTATAAGCTTCCTTTATACAAAATTTTACTTGATGCCTCAGTTTGTATTTGAGCACATGTTGCAAATTATTTGCCTATCCGTGTAATTTACGACGCCCACACAATTAGTTGCAATTGCATACTTTCTCGCCCCTAGTTAAAATGTTTATCCAACATGATTTATCTCCTCTGCATGACACCATCCGCCGGGCAAAGCAAGTTTTTTTTTACTTTGGTTTCTGTTCTCCACAATTTATTACTGCTGTCTGTGTGTGCTCTGTCTGTAGGAACCAGTAATAATACACTGACTAATGGTACTTTCTTCATTACTAACTCCACATGTACATGATATAACATCAGGTATTACAGGTATACTGCTGCCAAGGTGCCTTCCGATACATAACAGATTGTTAGAAGTAAAATGCATGTACCTAATGTAACAATTACGCGTATGTTTGTTATCGTGTGTTAACAGAACTACTAATAACAATAGTTGGGTTTGTAAACCAAAAATCCGAAATCCTAGGTTTGTAGCGTTTACATCGATGCGGTTCTGTTCATTTTTGTAACAAAACTGGTATGTATTGGTTGCATTCATTTTTTTTGGCATTCATTTTTTGGATGGCAATAAAAAAATCAAAATTTTGATCACTAGAACAACTTCAATAGTTTGTTTGTCACTACCACTAAGGTAAGTGTACCTACATATTTCAGACAGTATAAGGGGACTAGGTGACAACTTATAGGCATATTATTCTATATAATCATATGGGTACATTGCAGTTTTATTTCTCATTAACTTCGAAGCTTTTCCTGTTTAGTAAAACATAAATTCTTTGATAAAAGGTGAGAGAACCTATCAAGAATTCAGTTTTAGAAAAACATGTTTTTGAACATAATTTCGACAAATTTGGTCTCTAATTTCGACACTTGAAAAAGAGCGTTTTTTGTAGTGACGTAGGACATTTTTGATATATAAAATCAAAAGCAAAGTGAAGGATGTGTGAAGGAGTGAAGGAAAAATAACATTTTATTGCCTTAAATTAAATACAAGGGTTCAGTCATACATAAAACTTTGGAAGGCTTCCATCTCTTTAACAATAAAAAATCCTCTCTTGCTTACTTCTTCTGGAGATTCTATTTTTCTTACAATATCTTTTTTTTTTCATAAAAAATCTCATCCGGGGGGCTGGGCCACTTCCATTTCCTCTCTGTGCTCTTTTCCATTGCGCTAACGGAGAACCTTCCGTTGTGTACGTCCGTTATTTTTCCTGGAAAATGATTACCATCATAGAGTACTATAACATGATCTCCGGGTTTCAAATCTCTGAGCATAGTAGAATCATTTTCGTCCCTGACACTTGTTTCTCGCCTTTTTTAGATTTCAGTCCACTTTATTTTCTTTTTAGCTTCTTCTTCTCGTTTCTGATCTGTCTTACGTTTTCTCTCCATTTTTCTTTCTTCAATTTTTCTTTTTTCTTCTTCTGTCCTCCTATAATACTCTTTAAACGGTAAGGAGGTGGTTACAGATGGAACTTTCTCTTTTTTCTGTCTTTTTGAGCTTTTTTGGGCATTCAAATCTGAAGGCCATAGTATAACACGTTTGCACGGTGATGGAATATTTAATTCTCGTACTAATTCAGGTTTCTCTGGGGTTTCATAATATTTACTTGCAACATTTTAATTATTTTGATCTGCTTTCCCCTGGTCTATTTCTTAGTATCAATATATGTACAACGGAATATACATTTACAGCTTGGTGACCCTAAATTCGACATTTTTGGTACATAATCCTGACCCCAGTATCGGATTTATGTTCAGAGCCTTATTTTGGCTGTAACGGTTGTCTGCTCTATCAGTTGTGTTTTGAAAGCTGCATTAAAGAAATAATTGAAAAAAAGAACTGAAAATAATCTTGTCCATAAATTCGACAGGCGGAGTCGAATTTAGAGTCAGTCGTTTGTTTTGAAATTGAGAGTTGAGAAATTGGCGCTCTGAACGGAGATTTCACACATCCAAGCAACCCGCGACATTTGACATAATGATGCACGCGCACATCTGGAATTAGTGGGAGTGGTACCAACTGCTTAATTTCAAGAAATATCAAACATGTCACCACCATTCAAGAATTTGTTATAGTTCTCTTATTTTATCAAAAGTTTGAAAAAGTGTCAAATTTATGGTCAGTGTCTGAATTATGTATACTTATTCTATTAGTATCAAAGCGCAAAGCCAATTATGCGACAGGTCATCACTTCTTCTTAAAAAAATATTCTAATTGAGTAATAAATCTAACCAATCAACTATTTATCAGACGTGAACAGACACCTATTGATACGCTTGATCACACCACACTTGTTGTGCATTATGTGTCCAAACCGCTAGCTGAATTGTTACATTTTGATGATTTGCTAACGTCACACATCATTTTCGTTTACATAAGAAACAACCTTAAGAATATTCAGTGCTGTTATTTATTCATTTGTTGAACAGTGGGAAGTGCTCTTACTTGTTCTAAAATGATAAGTCAAACTTGATATCTAATGTAAAAGTTGTGATACATTGTTTTAACGCGTGATAAGTTGTAAAATAGCTTTGTTCTGGTAACAATCAAAATAACGATTTTCCTATATATAGAACAAATTTCTACCAACATCGATTTGTTATTTTTAGATAAGTACATGAAGCAGCAATTTGAATAACACGAATTTATTATTGAGGTTACTCTTAAATTTTAAACTTTCCAGTTTCGTAAACTGAACATACTTTACACTGAAATTTAGTTCAGTAGTTTAGTATAGTAATATATCGATTGTTTTATTGTATGAGATATTCCACAAGTTTAGCTAAAACTGACAGTTTCTATCTAGAGTTGTTACAACGCTAGCTATGCAGTTCCTGTAAACTTGTAAAGTTTGCATAAAATTTGTGATAAATTATGGGAAAGGAATTACGCTCGTAGTTGTTTTTGTTTATATTACATAGAACGTAGTTGCTTCATCGATATTTTCTGAAGTATCTTGCTTCTGCATTGAATCCTGTTTTCTCTCTAAAATAAATCGTGTGCTGTTTTTTATCTTTCCACGTGAATTTTAAATGTAAATCCGCTAATGGAAAATGAAGTATTCTCTGAAGAAATGTTTAGGTACTACAAATACGCAAATTTTTTCTTTCTTTAATAACATATTTATTGTAAACACAAGAGAAGAACTGGCCATTTTTATTTATACGCTTATATTAGATAATTCGTTTTCTTGTAATTACAAACTTCGTTAGCTGAAATAACACAAAGCAAACGATAATATAACAAATCAGGAAGTGATTTACGTAATAATTTCACTCACCACGAATAAAAATTGTGCACATACCTTGATATCAAGGCAGACTGCATGAAAACACGTAACTGAGTCCACTGCATATGTTTGTCCTTGGATATTAGATTTCACAATACGCACATGTAACAAATACCTACGTCACGCAAAGAAATCATTATTTCTGTTTGCAGTGAAACGAACAAACAAGTCTAGAAAGAATGAATAGCGATACATCCTTGCATGCTACCATCTGCGCGTAAAAAGGACTTGTTTAATATAGTCTTCGTCTTCACAGAAGTTGTCCGTACGCATCTTAAACCGTTTTGAATAAACGGACTCTGAATATTCTCTTTTTCAGGAACTGAAATAATATCCAGTTTGGCGTTTGTTCTTCAACGATACACTCTTTCTAGAATATGCATGTAATAAGAATTTTTAGCATCCAGGGAAATCAGAAACCTGGAGTCGGGTAGATTTGGGACATACACCTGCATATGTTTGTGCGCATATACTGAATTGTTAGTGGTGGAGTGCATATAAATATTTAAGTCGAAAGGTATGTTTGAAAGGAGGAAAATCTAAAATTTGAAAATACAAATTATTTCTTTAATCTTGGATTTGTCATTGGTATTGATATTGTTATATAGTGAATATAGTGATTATACTTAATATATAGTATAGTGATTATACTTAATATTCCTTGACTGACAGAATTTATTTCGAGTATATTCTCTATATTAGCTCCCAGATAAAGTCGTAAAAAGGAAATAGAAATCAAAATAAGATGAGATTTCAAGAGTACAACGATATTGTAAAAAAGTGATTCTGAACAAAGATTAAGTTACATGAATGGCGAACTGATCATGTGCACGTTAACTAGCGCAAGAAGTTGATAAAACCAACTCTATAGTGAAATTTCAATTTATTACTAAATATTACTTTTCAATTTATGAAGTTTGGATCTTTGTGTAAATAGTCTGTAATGGAATTCCTTCGAAATCATAAGCAATCAATCGTTGAATTATTCTAGCCGCATAACACGAAAGAAGAATAAAACGCCAATTGCAATGATAAACATTATCTGTAGAATGTAAATCAAACAATATCCACTCACTCCAGCTCTTGGTATAGACAGACACGTTAAAAGCAGAATTCACAAACAAGAAGAGCTAAAGCAAAACACTCTAGCCCATCAAAATTTTTAAAATTTTGAAGTGAAAGTTGTTTAACCTATAGATCTGGTTATGACCTGCAGTAAGTACATAGTTTCGAAGTTAGGGATACGCCATATAAAATCCCTGAAATTCTTAGTATTCCAAAAGATAATTACAGAAAGCAATGCTAAACTAGTTTAATGCTTTTGGGCAGTCCAGTGTAGAAAAAAAAAACGAAAAAGGTCTGGGACTAGTCGGATTAATATATCTTTCACAAGACCAGAATAGTAGTGTTGTCCATTTGGCATCACTACTAAAATATACCTGTGATGAGAACTTGATGGTTGTCTAAATAAAATTAGTCATTACGAAGATGTTGCTACTTATCTCCAGAAAATGCTGAGTCCTATAATTTTCATGGCTAAGATAATGACATTGGAAAAACATTTCAATGATAGTAGATTTGTTAACTCTAGATTTTAAATGCAGGCGGCAGATTTTAATAACATTTTTATTAGACGGTGAAAATTATAATTTTGACGGGACTACTTGTTACAGTAATAACTCAGTGTTATTTCTATGAAATAACAGCACAGCTACACTAAATGTGAAAAACAGTTAGGATAAGCTAACCATGTTACTAACCAAAATATTTTAAGAACCGATAGAAAGCCATAACTACTTATTTATTCCAAATAAACATAAAATTCGTAAAAAGAATGAACTGTTGCTACACAGTGTTATTCCTCGTAATTAACTACACTAAATTCACATTTAGTGTAGCTGTGGTGTTATATCAAAGAAATAACATTGAGTTGTTAATGTAATGAGTAATTCCGTCAATCCTGTCTTAGCTTTAAAAAGCTTATATTAATAGTTTCCATAAAAATGACCTCTTCATATAAGAGAGGATATGTGGTTGCAAACGAGCTCTTCTAAATTGTTGATGAAATGATTAATGCCCATTAGAAGACTTACTTATATGTTGAGCCTACATTTGATCTAAAATATCTACCACTAAGCCGAGTTTACGCAAAATATTTGCTTGAACAGAAAAAAATCTACTAGGTTTTGCAGTATGTATGCTAGTATAAAGGGTTTTAGACAATAACATCTGTGTAACAGCTAAAATGGTAAACTTACTGGATATTACATTTTCAGAGTATGATTCAATAACTCTATACATGTTTTTGGTCGCTACTTATTGAAATCCTGATTCCATTTAGCTCCGACGGTAAAAATACAATCTAAAGGTGTCGTACTGTTTTTGTAGTAAAAGAAAAATCTTCAACGCATAATCAGTTTTCTCGCAAACAGCTTTAGATAAAACAAGATCGTATTTTCGCATCGTTGTAATTCCCTGAACTAAGAGACAAGATAAAAAATTGTGAAAGAATAAAACTTTTTGCATTCTCAGTTTCTGAACAATACATTGTATACAATAAATCTAGTTGGTGCGCGTCCTAATTTCTTTTTTACTTTTTTCCGTAAGATTAATGATGGCTTTAATGTGTAAGCTTCTTACAGTGAATGTAAGGTATACGCGTGTTCTTTGTTAAGTGTAGTTTTAAGCTTTATTTTCATTAGACAGTAATATATTATGAATTGTAGCTACAAATAAGCTAAAGGCGAGAAATTTCATGTATAATTGGTCCCAGATATATAGTAATACTTGTATAAATTGTGTAAACTGCATTAAGAGTTTTAATTAAAATTAAGAAAATATATAGACAACATATATAAATCGAATATATACACAACAACTCAAAATGTTGCGTAATTCACTCAATAAATTGCGAACACGATTAGATTTATTGTTTTGGTATCTACGCCGACTTTACGTAAGATTTAGGAGCCCTTAGATAAGAAAATTGAACAAAGATAGCTGGACAGCTGTAATCCATAGGAGATATGCGTACACACAAACATATCCTACTAAAAGACTTCGCATTTCTTTAGTTAATAATTGTAAATTTTATTACCAGGTGGCGCTTGGATGCAGACTAATTCCTGCTACTTCTGCAAGTGTATGAAAAAAATACAAGAAATATGTAAGGTGCAAATCAGTTATTTTGCCCATTAGAACAACTTGCAAGGATCTTTACTATGTGAGTATCGTACTATTTTTTATATTCACTTGCAATTAGATCTAGTCAAATTTATAAATGCTATTATGTAATGGCATACCAGTGATGGCTGTACACATCTAAACCAGCCATGAACAGATTAACTATGTAGTTTCATATTAAATTTTTTTAAAGCATTCTAAAGTTAAAAACTAATTTAATACATGGCATGTACATACACTTCCGACTATAAGTGACGGATCACTGGTCTACCGGTATAATTACTCGCTCTTTTGATCTGTTTCACTTGCCGTAATAAAATAGAAACTGTCCTTTCTTCTTGAAATAGTTAAGGAAATTATAACCACATGTAACACAGACGTTTTTATAACGAAAAACGTAACAATTTTATTTAAATTGATTTATGGCCACAATTATTGTTGAAGTATGCTTTCGTAAATATTTATTCAAGTTGGTTTATATTATATCGTGCATGTAATAGGGGTGCTATTGTCGAATATTTATACATTTAGGATAGTAACGTATTTAGGGAAAATTGGTGAAAATATAAGTAATATTATTGAAAAAAGTCATAAAGATATAACAGTCGCATTTAAACCGTTCAAAAAATTACAGGGCTTATTATTTAATGGAAAAGATATAGAAGAGAGTTTATCAAAATCAGGAGTGTACAAACTTTTTTGTAACGATTGTAAAGGAGTATATATAGGTCAAACGGGTAGAAATTTTTCCACGCGTATAGATGAACATTTAAGATCGTTTAGATTACAAAAAACAGATTCTACTTTTGCAAACCACTTAATGGACAATAATCATAATTTCTCAGAAAATAATATCAAGCTATTACATTTTAGAGATAAAGGTCTAAAACTAAATCTGTTAGAAGCCTTGGAAATTTTTAAAACTAGTAGAAATTCAGAAGAAATTTTACTCAATGATCAAACAGATATTTTATACACCCCTCTTTTCAAAGCTTGTTTGTAATCCCTCCCTTGATGGTTTCACTTATGGTAGATTGATTTGTTAAGTATTTTGTATTTTTTTAGGTTATGTTATTAACTTGTTCCATATATAGTGCCTGTAAATCTTGTTTGAAGGTTAGTTTGATAATGACAGTTATATTGCCGAAACTGCAGTCACTGATTATGTTTTAATTTGTGTTCAAATATAGGTGAAATTTTTACAATGTAATCCAGAGTATTATTTAATTTACTCATTCATTCAATTTAGGATAGTATTTCGCCCTCTAGCATGTACAAAATATTAGTTTACATTAAGAAATTGTACGAGAAGGTCGTGAAGCGTGCGTTTGTGAATAGAAATTAAAAAAAATCATCATGTCAAAACGAAGAGAACTAAGTCCGGTAACACGTAGTGCCATAATAATTCTACATAGAGAAAACAATTCTTTATGAATAATAGCACACAAACTTAAATTGACTTAACTGCAAGCAATGGTGAAACGTTGTCAGACAACCGGAACCACCACCGGATCACCACGAAGACATTCCGGAAGACCCAAAGTGACTACACCGAATGAGGATTTAAGAATTACATTGATTTCTAAACGAAACAGACGCCTAACAGCTCCAGAAATTCCTGCACAGCTAAATGAAGGCCGCGCAAATCCGGTGTCGCTCACAACAGTGAATAGGCGGTTAACGAAGGCTGGATTGCACGGTCGAATAGCCGCCAGAGGACCATTACTACGCTCGCAAAACCGTATGAAACGATTGGAATAGGCCAAACAGCATAAAAATTGAAACATGAGCATGTGGTCAAAAGTGCTTGGAGCATCACGCTATTCCTTCGGGAGTAAGATTAATTGGCCACTTTGTAAAAATTATTTCCACTAAAAAGAAAGAGAAGGTGTCCTCATAAATATTGTTTGGCCGCCGCAATCGCCCGACATGAATCCCATCGAGTTGTGGGATGAGTTAGAGAGAAATGTACGACACCACTGTCCAACATTCCAGAAGCTACTCTGGGAGCAATTACTGAATGCTTGGCAAACTATACCAGTGTATATACTTCAAAAACTAGTCTCGGGATTCCCAAATAGTTGCAAAAAAATATACAGTCCAAATGCGGTTACGACAAGAATAATAAAGTAAGAAATATTATTCATTTCTATGTTTTTATTATAAATATTCTTGTGTTTTATAAAAAACAAATGTTTGGTTTATAAAAGAAGTGTTTTCATTTAAATATATTTTTAGTTTCAGAAAATGTATAGCAGTTTATTGTAATTTACGCAGTGATCTCTAATTTTTGGCCACTAGTGTACATAGGTGCAAATGTCGCATATTTATGCATATACATATGTAGGTTATGGTTAAATTTATTTTGTTCGTTCGTGTCAAATTAGCAAAGACAAATAAAATAGTTCTGTGATTTGGAAATAAACAACTCAGAAAGATGTCGTTGCTAACTACAATACGAAAGTTCTTGAGAGTTCTTCGAAGTCGTGTATTTCCTTAGAAATTGTAATATAAAAGTTTTCGGTGCACTTGTTTGTAACCGTGAACTCTTTTAGTTGACGAATATTTTCTGTTTTGTTATTTTATCGTAACACATACTTATATATGTATACATATATTTACTAATAGCTATAGTATTACTACATTCTGATAGTATACAACCAGAACCTATTACAATAATAATAGCGTAATTTCACAGTATGCTACACAAATCAGATACAGACCATATATCTGTCAATTGTTGATATATTGGCAATGACTTCTGACGTTAGAATATTCAACAATCTTTAGAGAGTAGAAGATACGCCTCCAACTAGCATCTATTGATCTAGTAACTTAAGACAAATTCGGTTCTGCTAATTGACATAACGAGGGTTGATATAATTAAGTTAATTTGAACTAACAACAGATAGAAATATATTTCTCTGTCCGAAATGTAAATTTATCTTCATTGTCTACCTTTGGCAAAGACAGATTAGTACTTCTAAAAAAGGCGTATATAATTAGATGCGATATTGTAACGAAATTAGTGTAAAACCTGTGACTAGCGGCCACTAAAAAAAATCGAAATTGTTTGCCGTTATTCAAAGGTGTCCGCAAACGACAGGGAATGGATATTACTCACGCTAAATTCCAAGCAAATATTTTCACATGATAGCTATTATTTTTCTTTTAGAAATAAAATTCATTTGGACACAATTTTAAATGATTTTATTCAAACTTGAAATAGAGAATACGGAGACACATATATAAGTGAACTAAATGTATATACATTTTGTCATAAGATCTGATGTCATTCAAGTCTTTTTGTTATGCACCCACTTTAAAGGTAATTTGTCGATATGATTTCCCTTAAAACACTGAGGATTTGTACTTTTTGCAATAACTAAACGGTTTTCTTTGTCGCCTTCCATATTTACGCAGAATAAAATAGTTAACCGTTCTTTTGCTAATTTTTTGCCATTGCATTTATCGTATTTTAATGCAAAAGTTTTATTTGGTATGGCGCGATAATTCAGACCTCTTTCGACAACATTAAATATATCCTTCGGGGAATAATACTTTAAAATTTATGGTAATTTAGGTTTCCATGCTTCTACATCTTGCAAATTTACATCAGCGGACTCACCACAAATTGATTTAAAAGTGATATTGTGCCTTCGACAGAAACATTCCAACCAACCATTTGAAGCAGCAAAATTCTCAATGTTTAAATTTCTTGCTCTCTCTAGCGGCTTTTGTTTAATCAATGATCCAGATATGGGAATGTTTTTATTTCTAGCCATGCAGAACCACTTATACACAACTTGATCGACTGCTACTCCACCCGTTTTAAGGAATTTCCATTTCTGATTCAAATTAATATCTTCTTCATACATCCTTTTAATATCACTTTTGTTTTTTACAATATCATTAATTTGAGTTTTTCCAAATCCGAATTTTTCGGCTAACTTCCGCAAACTTAAATTATACTTTTCACTCTCCACGATATTATCAATTTTGTCTTTCAGTGACGAACGTTTCCTTTTTAGCGACATATTCAAACACTTCATGAACACAACGATAAACTTAAACTGATTGAATGAGCAGGCGTTTTCGGAAACTTCTACAATCAGCTGCTGTTGTAAAATAATTCTATTGTGTTTCATTATAACTAACAACCCTTACAAGTAAATTCTGTCACCTTCTTTAGACTGAACAACAAACACGTGAGTTTTAAAATTTTTGATACGGACGACGACCGTTATTGGGAGGTAAATTATATTGCTTTTATGCCATAAAATATTGGGATCGTCTGGCCGTGGCCGCTTTGCAAAGGCAGTCGTTATTGCAAGGTTTGTATATATGGAAATACTCGTATAGTAGATTTTTGCAATGTTAAAGTTGGCCGTTATCACAGGTGGCCGATATATACAGGTATCGGTTAACGCAGGTTTTACTGTTAAACTAAAAAATACGAGAATTTAAAATGGCTAAACATTATATCACACTTGTAGTGATAGTAAAAACCGGATGAACAGAGAAGAATTAGACATACCAAAACACAACTCAACGGTATGACTAAAAGAAATAAGCACAATTTTCCCATTGTAGTTATTGGCACATTTCCTGTGCCCGTAAGTATTTATACATCAGCTTTTATCTTTTGCCGTTGATAAAGTATATTTTGAACCAGTTTGGGTAACTTTTGTGTCTGACAACATATTTGAAACCCTGATTCATCTCCATTAGCGATCCTAAACGGACCTATAGTTATATTTTACAACATAGTTACATGGTGCACAGATAAAACTAAAAACAATCACAGCTACTGTTCGAATTGGTTAACAATAATATTTATGGCATGACAATAGTATGTTCTCGGAGGGTAGTATTTTAACTATACTATTAACGCTTTATACTCCAGATAATTTTAGGCAGATGAAAAGGCCTGTTTTAATGAAAATTCTTTATTCAAATATGTCAAATTTTCATCCGTGGATACGAACTTTATCAAGACAATGCTGTTAAAAACATTACAATTAATAAAATAAAGCAAAATAGACCAAAAGTGAGATTACTTACATGAATTGTGAACTATTTTAGATAAATAATAGAATTATTCGCAGTTGTATTTTGACAAGAAACATACATTATTTAAAATTAAGTCGAAACCCAAAGGTGTATAATTATTATCGACAACTAAACTCAATGCAATTGAAAACGCAATGTGGAAGTTTTGCCAGAGAATATAGATATTAAAAACTAAAATCAAATATCATCCAAAAAACCGATGTATACAAAAATAAAAGAAGGCAAGGATAAATACAGTTAATGTCAAAAAAGTGAAGCCAAATTTTACTTAAAAAGAATGAAATTACAAAAAAGTAAATGGATGAAGCCCTGGCGTTGTTAATTGATAAGATCAACATAAACGGAACTTAGGTTTTCGACATCTTTCCTAAAATTAACTGAAGCAGCAGTCCTTTGTATGAAACACATTTCTAAGCAATTACGCTTTAGTCTATTACGTTCAAAATCCAAGACCTCGACTTCGTCAAAATCAAAAGTGTGACCCATCTCTTCAGTATGTACGCAAAGGGCGGTAGAAGCGCGATTAAGTCTAAGGTCGCTTTGGTGGTTGGAAATGCGACTTAAAAGTCTCTGACCAGCTTAGCCTATGTAACAGCCTTCACAGTCCCGACAGTTAATTTTATAAATGAGGTTAGGCTGTTGTAGAAGGGGAGTCTTGTCCTTGAGTCGGGAAAAAAATCTCTGAATTTTCTTAATGGGGGAAGTACAAATTTGTATATTGTCATAGTGACGGAACAAGTTAATAGTTTTGTCAGTGAGACCAGGAACAAATTGTAATTTTCTGTAGATTTTAATGTCAGGGTTAGTGTTGTTTTGGGTATTGGATGTGTTATTGGAAATTGGGTTAGTGGTGATATTTTGGCTATTGGGTGTGTTATTGGAAATTGAATAAGAATTGGATACTAATATGTTTTTTAGAGGGTTGAGATTGTTGGTATGGAAATCTGGGTGAGAAATATTAAGGATTCTGTATTTGAGAACAAGAATCAAATTAATTTTGTACCACCCCTTAGGTTGGACTTGAAGTGAAGAGATCTTCCAGAACTAGTCGGTTTACAGTCCAAACTAGTTTGACTACGTTGTTGTGGTCTATTATCACAGAGGTGTCTAAAAAGGGTACAATACGATCTTTCTCTGTTTCAATAGTAAATTTAAGTTTATGTTGAAATTATTAAAGGTATTGAGAACGTTGTCAAGTTCTGTTTCTGGAACACACAAAATTAGGTCATCAACATATTGATATATGAAAGGAAATTGAAAGTTGACATTAGTTTGCACATGGTGCAAAATACTGTTCATAACTATTTCTGCCAAGGAAGAGCTGATGGAACCTCCCATGGGGCAACCTTTGATTTGTGAATAGAAGATATTGTTATAACAGAAATAGGTAGAACAAAAGAGAAAGGTAACTATGTTGGTAAACAACTCTCGGGCTATAGAAGTATGTTCCGAGATGGAATTGTAATTTTGGACAAGGATCGTAGGTAGTATTTCATTAAGAAAATAAACTCAAAGATCTAATAACTCCTGATAACGTATAATGAGACGTCAATGCGTTATCGATTTCCCTGGTAGACTACGATAGGTATAACGCATATAACTTTTAGGAAATATTCGAAAAGCATCACTAGAAATTCATCAGATTATTTCATTTAATATTTGACACATAAAAATTGAACTATAAGTAACAGAGCTATTTTGTGTGACACCCGATATATGATGGTGTAGAAAGTTTTTGCAATATTTACGAATCCACCTACAAAAACAAAGTGGTGTCTGTAATTGAATTCATTTGTTTTATTCAAAGTGACAAATATAAAAACAGATTCTTAAAAATTATTGTAGTGTTCACAAAGATAACTTACTGATTTGTTGTTAATGTCCGAAAAAACACAAAAAATCATTAATAAATCATAACAAAACAAATCACATCTTTTGTATCAAATCCTTTAGCTCTACAATAAATCGCTTGAGCAATGCAATGTAATTAGATACGTGACATTGCAAAAACTCGTTCGCTCTCAATAACGCAGCATCAAACATCAAAATATTCCATTCGAATCCGTCGTACAAAAACAACGGATTCCGCCAGTATTACATGACAAAAACAAGCAAAGCCTTTATTATTTGCACGTCTCATCCGGGTATTAAGAAGAGCGAGGATCGGTTGGTTGTACCCTCGTTTCTCAACGTGGATCCTTCATCTGAATAATTTCGTTTCGGAGACGGCCTCAGTTCGTCACCCGCTTCGCCTTCTAAAAACTTTCAGCCAGCTTTGACGTGTATTTCGTGACCGAATTGCCGAAAAGATATTGTTAGACCATTCACGGATTATGTATGTTCTCTCGCTCTCTTTTGCCGGTTTCGATATCCTTAAATAGAGTTGGACGCATTTAATAGCTACTTAGTTAGTAAATCAAATGTCGCATGAAACCAATGTATTTATAACCGAACTCGGTGTAAAAGTAGTGGTGCCACTAGCGTTTCGTTAATAAGCTGGAATTATTCAAAAACCATAATTTCGGTCTAGATATAAAAATAGAAGAACAACATAAAGGAAACACAAAATAACATTGTGACGTTTCGTAAGAAAGAATGCTGCAAAATTGAATTTCAAGAAAGAATTATGTATGAATAAATTGGATGAATGTTATAATCTTCCTTTTTAGTTATTTTTCTGTGGTCAGATTTTGTCAGATCTAGGTTGGAAATTGGGATCAACAAAGTCGTGAAAGCATATCGTGTATACTCAAAGAACATACTTTTGGCTTTATTTTATAGTGAAAGAAGCTGCTTGTGAGGACCGCCTCTAATAAAGGAGGTTACATCAAATTGTCTGCATTATCTGAAACATAACTTAATGGGGAAATATTTGTACGCTCTGACATTACTGTAGTTTGAGACGAAATGAATTCTAACAGACGAACTAACTGAAAAGACAACTTGGCTGTCATTCAAGGACGTAGTTTCTAGAGAACAGAAAAGAGCCACACTTCAAAACAAGTATATCATTTCTTCACTCAAACTCTACAAATCAATAAGCCGTTAGTGAGGAACAGGATGAACGTTTGTACCAAGATATGAAGGAGGTAATTGCTCTAAGAAACTGAGGTAGCGGCCTACAGAAGGTAAAGCCTGGAAAGAGGCTTTCAATAACAAACAAATTCTACATAAAAATTCAGATTTAATCACTAAACTCGAGATAATTTGTATTCGCAGCAGTTTCCCCGCGTCTTAAAGATAGTGGTTTTCCGTTATCTTTTCAATGTTTATGCCAACACAAACACTTGTAAGGCTTCAACTTATTATGTTCACAATAGAACACCTTGTGCTGCACAGCTTCTGGATAATGTTATTTCTGGTCTTGACCTTCTCCGCCAGCTTTGACAGGTGTTCTTTAAAGAAAAAGAGATCAAGAGTTTCCCTCCAAAGTATTTAGGAGTTTTGTTATGGTGAACTTGGGTATTCTCAGATATGATGTTGATTGTTTCGTTTGCTTGCTTGTTATTCAGTGAATGATTTGAGACCTCTGTTTTAAATTCGTTTGGTTGCAGTCTCCACTTCCGAAAATAGTTTTCCGTGGTGTTAATATCGGCAGTTAAGATTTCCTCTGTGTCTTTCAATAATGTGCTTCTTGTGGTCAGGATCCAGTAATCTGCATATCCAAACTTCACTGATTGCGTGTCCGACATCTCAGTTATATAGAGGTTAAAAAGAAGTGGAATCAATACTGATCCTTGAGGTAGCTCATTGTCGAATTTTCGATGATTGCTGATTTGGTTTTCCATAATTTCAATCAATTTGTAAATCAGAACGTCACAGGTCAATGAATACAGCAGATGTCTTAAATCTTTTCTGCATGTCTCCTTCCATATAAGTCGTAATTGGAAGAGAAGTTTGTAGAGCGTTGACAGCACCGCGACTGGACGAAAGTTTTTGGCAGGGCTATAATTTTAGATGGTTTTAATAAGCGAGGAACGCGATTAGAGCACATCATCTCTCTAAAGAAACGAGTTATACACTCACTAGAGTACTTATCGAGATGTATGAGAAAATTAAATTAAATTGTGATAAACTTGGATGCGAAATTTGGAGGATAGATTAGAAAAATAGACAATTCTAGAAAAGAACGAGAAAATGGATACTTACACTTTTCTCTAGCAGTAATGAAAGACGTGCAGGACACTTTCATAGGCCCAGCTACTTGAAGTGGATTGTTTATTAGTTTCGGCAAAAACAATCATTCTTCCCAACTTATTTTCTTTGTAAAAGCGATTCTACTCATTTGGACGAACACAATGATTATTTTTCCTAAAGATAATAAAAAGTATTTATTTTATAACTAGATTCTAATACATTTCTAAAGTTAGAATCAAACTTTAAATATTTTAAACATCTTAATAATGAATATAGATATTAGATATAATTTTTGGTAGAATTTTCTTCTTATACAAACAAATAAGCTTTAACCATAAGTAAAAATCTATCAATTTATTTGTAGTAAATGCTTGGTTTTAAAAAACACTTTTCTGTAATAAATTGCATTGATGTATATCAATACGGTTATTACTTAGCTTGAATCACATTTGCAGAAACCTAAGATCCCCACTAAAGAACCACTAATCACAGTGCAACTATAATGTACGTAACGTAAGATTACAGTACACCTACGATTTCAGCCTTCATTTTTCTGCAATTTTCCACGCAGGTGGCTTAACTATATATAACATGATATACAATCTCTCCTCTATTCTTTTTATTAATCCAGTTCCTTTTCTAGCCCTCATTATTTATAAATTATGCGACAGTATTTTCCACGCGGAAAATCTTTACGTTCTTATGGTGCTCCTTCAACGTTTTTTAAAGCGCCAGCGTTTGTTTCTGTCTCCAACACGGTCGATAATTTTTACAGCGGATTAAACCAGGTAAAGATCTAAGAGATTGTAAACGCTGGTTTACGATCGTGTTCCAGAATGCAGAACTATAAGAAATATGTCACAGCATAATATGGAACATTTAGGGATACAATTCCGTTTTAATCCGTAGCTGTAATCCACACCGCACAGCACTTAACTGTGAAGAGTTACTAATTTGTTCCGCCCAAGGAAGCGAACGAACGTTTTTGCCAACTGCCC
The DNA here is from genome assembly GCA_004785975.1 of Popillia japonica. NCBI lineage: Eukaryota > Metazoa > Arthropoda > Insecta > Coleoptera > Scarabaeidae > Popillia > Popillia japonica. The sequence continues at coordinate 49,312 of SMLS01072312.1, forward strand.
GATGACATGATCCCATTAGTTATGCGGAAGTCCGTTTAATGCGAGAGTTAGAGGTATGCCGGCGAAGATGAAAGGTTATACGGATGTACAGGCAAAAGCTTCTGAAACTGACAAGGGATCATATCCAGGACAGTAAGTGTATAATCTTGAAAATTATATTTTGTGGTTGTATATACAGGATTTACTCACATTTTGTCACTCTGATACAGCAAATTAAGTGTGTTTTATATATTTTAAGCACAAATGAATTGAATTAGAAAAAAACCACACGAAGAACAGAATAGCAGAAGTGGCTCAGTAATCTATACAAACAGGAAAAATAGTAATACTGAATCATGTGCCTGTGTATACTCGGACTGATAAGCTCATGCAAGTTGAAACGTGCTGAACTGTTGTGCTCATGGAACAGCAATCAGTGAGGCAATGTGATTATAGGATGCTAGTAAATTTATACAACATGAGCACACATCTAACCACACTAAACAAACTTTATACGGATTTTACAGTTATTGATACAGATTACAGTTGAAGATAATGATCGATGTATGTTACCTGATGCTGTACATATTTTTGACAACAGTTTGGTAATAATACATAGAAAAACGCATTAACCATTTCAAGGCAATGGCGGAATATTACTGTTTTAAAAACATAAAGATATGACTATTTGAAGTACATATGTATGTATGTACAAATTGGTGTTTTTTGATTTATGCATTATATTTAGTGAACATTAATGGTACTTTACTACAATAGCTATGACGTACTACAAAGCAAACATTTGGCCATAAGACACATCCAGTACATGGTGCAGAGAAAAAACAATTGAAAGTTCAATTTTGATAACGCGGACATGTACATATATTCCAATTTTTAGGATTTATGAGTACGTTATACTGAATTTTTAACTGAAATTTTCTTCACTTTTCAAAATTTCGCTTTCTTTAGGAATTGCTTAGTTATCGAGCTACTTGACATTTACTAACAATAAGTAACGTTTGGCAACCTACGCCTTGACTGCCTCTCCTGCATAACAATCTTTTGTGTATCATGTCATCACCATCTATGTATATGGGATCCCAGTGAACGTTGTATGTAGTTAAATAAATAGAGGAAACCTTGTCTTCGTTTTCAATTTTTCTTTATCCACAGTGTGTCTGACGCATGTGCTCGATGGATAATTTAAAGTTTATTGGTACGAGATATATTTTTTTAGTGTCTCTTTAATAATCTTGGGTTTCAATCAACTACCAAATAATATCTACATACTTTTTTACATAATATTCTTTCAAAATACTAGTGCCCCAATATACGTTACCAATTGAAGAGCATTGAGAAGCATTCCCGCAAAAAAAATTAAATTATGTACAGCTTGACAAACATAAGTTGAAGAAATGGCGACGTAATGTTCATCTTAAAATAGACAATCGGTTTCCTGCAAATTGATATTTTTGGATAAAATAGCATGAAATAAAAACAAAGCAAAACTATTTTCAGCTAAAATACGAAATTACTTGGGTTTCAGCAATATACCTACTAGTTAATTAATTATGTATATTCAACGTGTATCCTATATAAACTTATGAAAACGTCAAAAATCTTTTAAATTCAAAATGACAAGATGTTGAAGATGTTGATAGATAAAATTCTGCAAAAAGTATCTAGTTACAGTCATAAATTCCTCACTAGCTTATATTCTCCAATGATATACAGGGTTATTCACGCTATACGGCACGGAATAAAGTGGCGAAAATACATGACTTTCAAAAAGTTTGATTGTTGGAATTTATGCAGGTTTATTACGGGTACTTTTTAAAATTATTTTCATATTATACAGGCTGTCCCAAAAGCTCTAAAAATATCAAAGTTGTGTTTTTTTAAATGGAACACTATGAATGTTATTGCTTTTTTGGATTCTCCAATTAAAATAAATGGCTGTTTTAAGGTTTATAATACCTAAACCTTAAGACTTTTTCAGGAATTTGAATTTTCTCCAAATCCAACCTTACATATTTGCAAATTTCAAATACTTATGAAGTATTTAAGTTATGTAAACAAAATTTACAATGAAGTGTACCAATAGATCATATTTTATATCCCAATTATAATAATGTTGCCGTCCTATACAGGGTGTCCAAAATTAATTAGAATTCTAGAATTAATAGAATTAATCGAGTAAGAACTTTAAGTGTCTATAACTTGATTAATTTAAATAGGACGTCATATTTTTTAATTTACCAGGAAATGTACTTTTTTTATTATCTATCGAATGGTATTTATACCAAAGTCTTTGTATTTTTACAGAATACGCCAAATAATAGTTTTTTGTACGATTGGTGTTTTTTAAATAAATGATTAATGTATCTAGATGCCTGTGATATTCAAAACTATCAGATGATTTACAGTAATAAGAATAGTAATGAAGAATACTATTACAAGTATTCAGAAGCTTAGAATGTAATTTATAGTACAACAGTCCATTTCCAGACACTTACATATTCGCTTTTGAAAACCTCTGCCAATTCTGGGCAACATCTGTGGAGTCAAAGTTTTAAAAGCGTTTCTTATTCGTATTTCTATATCAGGCTGTGAAACTGGTATAATAGTCTCTAAAGGCTGGCTTAGAATGATTTCTTACAGGAAACCGAAGACCATAAATTCGAAAAGCCAATGAAAAATTTTGTTTATATTCTGCAAGAAAAAAGATCATATTAATGCCCTCTTCTTTAGTGTAAATTTTCATTGTACATAAGTAAGCAACACTACAGCAATATTCACTTAACTTCACCAGATTTCTTTTTATGTGGATACGTAAAAAGAATTGCGTATAATAAGGATATAATTGCCTATGAAAAGGAGTTAGAATCGACGGGCTAATATTTTCCTAGGGTTCTTAGGGTTGGCTAAGGTATGTCAATGACATTTTTGCAATTTTTGATACCAGGAAATGTAATATTGACGATTTTCTGACAATCATGTGCTACATTCCTTCAGATTCCCATCAATGTGCCGAATACAAAATGGCAAGTCAGAATTTTTTGGTTTATAGACTGCTCACCTTTCCCTTGACCAAGATTAGGTAAGAAAAAGAGCTTAAAGTCATAAAAGATGCAGCCGGTTGTAATTGTTTAAACCTCAGATTATCTATAAGTTAATTAGGAAATTTAATTATAAGCTCACCCTTTTTAGCTAACCTTTTCATGAACGGTTTTGAAAAGGAGTTAGAATCGACGGGCGAATATTTTCCTAGGGTTTCAGTTTCAATTAGATACTATGTGTAGTCTGTTTTAGGCAGCAGGTATGTAGAAACAAAAAAAAA
>SMLS01072314.1:0-11688 GCA_004785975.1 Popillia japonica
CCAGCCGGGCCGATAACTGGTGACTGACTAAACAAACAAGAGGGCCGCGGACTAGGAAAAGGATTAGCAATAACACAGGGATATATCAATACCACAAAAAAGAAAAGAAATATAGTGAAAACAAATTTCTGCGTAATCTAGAACTGATTCAAAAGATAGTGCCCACGTGATGTCTAGCAACGTCAACCATGTGCATATGCAAAAGAAAAAAAAAGTAACAAACCTCAAATAAGGAAAGAATAACAAAAAGCTCACCACAGCAAATAACTGTTATGTATTATTAGCACTGCACAATCACGCACTAGAACACAAGTTAATAAACAAAAAGCCAATTAAACCGGTAGAAAATTAAGTATTAAGAAGGACGACAATCTCGAAACATACGCTTTGTTGGTTGCATAGGTAGTTGAAGTAGACAGCGATTTAAAAGATTGTTGAAGCTGCTGAATTAGCTGTTCCTGATTTTTACTCCTATTCTTCCAGTACTCAATTTCACGCTGAAGCTTTAATTCATTTTCTTCATATTGGAGTGCTCTTTCTTTTAATTCTCCTATTTCGAAACAAGATGTTGCTAGCTTATTACGCAAATCACTTGATATATCAACCTCATCTACATCAATTTGCGAGGTGTTTTTATGAGTGACGCTAATATAGCTTGTGTTTAGGATTTTGCCGTTCTTTGTCTTATTTTTCTGAGATCTAGTGGTAGCCATTATAATATCCAAGTTTCAGTGGACTGCTAAATAATTTCGATTAAAAGGAAAGAAGGTGTTTAACAAGCGCCACTTAAAAAAGAAACAATGCAAGGACATACACGTTCTTCACCCTAGCGCCGCCCATCGCAGGGTCTTTGTATACACATAGCTTAGGAAAGATAGGCGACGGAAAGGATCCGCAACAGAGACTAGAGGAAAGATAGGCGTGTAAAATAGTTTTAAACACGACTGTACAAGTGACTATAAATAGAAAAACGATAAAAAGACCGCAAAAAAACGTAGCCGATACCTGGATTAGAAATAACAAGCTACTTACTCCGCTATATGTGTCACATGCAGTACATAAAACTTCATATGATATTTATATTTAAAAAACACATTAAAAACACTACATACACATACAAATATTGTTGATTATTTTCTCCAAAATTGACGGTAAAATTAACGAAATGCAGATCTAGCGAGTAGACCTGCCACAGCGTTTAGACACACAATAGTAAATTATATATACATCGAATTGAGTTTGCAATGCATGATTACACTATTAGTGGCGTACCTGTTTTAATTAAAATCAGAACTCAAAATGAATACATAGATAGATAATCTTACCCCTTTCAGAAGCTCACTATCGAAATGGTTCCAACGGGTACGGTAATTATCAAGTCAATTGTACATGAAATCCCTAATCAAAATGCGAACATAAGAGTGCTAACATAACTCCGCTGAAGCCATCTGACACAACAAAAAAAACATTATCAAATACTTGCCACGCCACCCAACCAATGCCGAAATCAACAAAGAAATTCAAAGTAGTCATTATTTTAGGTACAATTTTATGTTTTTAATTACATGAGAAACTACGTTTTTATCTACATGTCAAGCCTTAGTTGTTAGAGCTTTTAATTCAACGCGACATCGACATCCCGCTATACGCTCATCTATATGATATATTCAAGACTGAGCATTTTCAACACCATCTGACTTTCGAACAATTGTGAAATAATGCAAAAAATTACAAAAATTCCTATAAATATCACAACATGAGAAATATTTAATTATAGTAGAATGTTGTTTTTAAAAGGTATATAGTTATCGCAGCCTCCTAATAAACGTGAAATTTATATCGTTTCGTTTTTACAGGAAAAGGGATACTCAAATATCGTCCCAAAAGAGTAAACTCTAATCGACAAAGCCAGGCAAAATAGAAATTCTAATTTAAGGTCTAAAATTGCTACATCTGACTCCGACCTCGTTAATTTCGTTAGAACCACCGCCAGAAGAACGAAAGGTTATTGGGCACCAGTTTTCCTCGTCTATTTATTTAATTCGCATGTTTCCTTCAAAAAGGATTTATTGATTAAAATCGAAATCAACTCTATATACATCACTGTATATACATACATATTCTCAACAATTGACCTATCCAAACTATAACAAATTTGTAGAACTTTCAGGTTATTTTCTATTATACATAGCAATCATTCTATCAACAATATGAAGTAGCTATTATTGTGATATATTTATCTGATTTCACTACGTAATGTCATTTTTCAAAACATTTTTTTGGTCTCGTAACGGCAGTTATTTCTGCCGTAGCGCGGTTAGTTGAATAAATATTACAAAAAATGTGTTCATAACATATTATATTACATTTTGAAATTTAACTCCAGACGCTCTTAAATTAAATATGGGACGTTACTTGTAGAAGCTACTGAAATTCAAAGTTGTGATAGTAAGATTACACCAGAAATATGTAATACAAAAACAATTATCACAATCTCTACTTTCAAAAGAAGACTGACGAGTTGGAAAACTTGTTTTTCTCAATTATTTCACAAAGTATGCATGTTTGAAAGCTAAATCTGTAGAACAATGTAGAACAAAGTGAAACAACTACCCAATTTCTGTTAGTAATTAATTTAAGGTTTAGTTAGTACAATTTCATTTTCCTGAATTCCCTTACAAGGCTAGAAGTTTGGAACAATGTTGGAAACAGCTACTGTTGCAACTTGGACAAAAATGTTCAGAACAACTATAACAACTTGGCACTACTTCAAAAAGAAATCAAATATCAAAGAGGGAGGTAGGGCTTACATTTTAATTTTCTAATATTCTTTCACAAACAGTAGAACAATATAGACATAACGTAGCTGGAATAGCTTAAAAAATTTTGAAATTTGTGAAAGGTGAGCTAATTTCACGTTGTCACGGACTAGAATTAGTTTTTATTATACTTTATTATTATTATACGTATTTCAAAGTATTTGCACGTACAAATGTGCGTCGGCAAGAGAGCTTGCAATACGAAATATAACAATCGACAGTACAGGTAGGTATTGCCAGTTAAACACTAATGTATAAAAATAGTCTTGAAAATACAAGGGTTGTCCATTTCGTTCGAGTTTTTTCTCCAAGTAATGAAGCAATAACCAAAAGTTGCTATTTTATGGAAAATTTTTTGCTCTAAAGAATCCGGTTAGGTAACCTACAATACGTCTAGATAATATCCATAGTAAGGGCTTCCGTACAATCACGCTTTATGGTTTTATAATTAAAGATAACGAAGAACATCAACACACACAGTAACGCGTCCATTATCTCTCACGTATACAACGTAATTCAACCATTTATCTTGTTGTATATCCAAATAAAAAACTCAAAATAAACAACATTGCAAGAGATGCGTGTAAAGTCAATATATCCAATGGCACAACTAAATAAATATTAATATACAGCCAACAACTTCATTTAAAGCGAAGCGTATGCATTTTCATCAAAAATTCTATTCTCATCACACGTTATTGCGTGTCGTACAATCCAAAATATTTACAACTGTTATGAGCAAGGGATGGCGTCAGTCTTATTAGAATTTAAATTCTTGTACTAGATACATAATCTAAATATACAGAGTGCGCACGTTCGACCTGCCGATAGATGCATTAGCAATGTGTGGTCGACTGCCACTGGGAAACGATACGTTACCTATACTCAATCTGGCGCTCTCGCTACTTTATCAATTCCTTCGCAGAAAATTTGCTAATGTCTACTAATACTAATTAGATATTTTATAAAATTGTTTTATAATAAATAATGTTTCTTCCGGTGTATAATAATTCGTTTTTATGTATAAAACGACCCAAAAAGAATACAATAACGCTCCTTCTTCGAACGCAACACCTTGATAACTGACAATGAGTCTAATATGCACGTACGCAAGCGCAACTCTGTTGCTATCTCAAATGTATTCTGTCGTGCTTGAGCACTTCGATCTGTTGATAGGATATTCAATGTGTTAGAGCAGGCCTAGGATTTTAATATGTTAGATAAAGAGATACAATGAATGCATTCGTCCAAGCAAGCAGTACCGATATACGTGTCCTGAGTTAACTAAGGGACGTCTCTTCGCAGTTCTTTTTCACCTTACACTAAACGTATCAGCAGGTCGTGCGCGCGGGCCCGGTATACATACATGGTGCTATTATAATCTTTGTCTTCAATCGTTTTCAGTGTTTTATGGAGCTGATATACAACATTAAATATACCATAAAATTAATCACAAAATATGCATTGTAACATAAAAAAGTACATAAGCAGTTAAACGAAATTGATTAGATGCATACATATCAGTAATGATTGACCGATTGCAAGTGGAAGGATACATCTACCGCGCCCATATTAAGTAACTGCCGCATATGCGATAAGAGCGGTCTGTTGCTATTGCACTCGTACTCTGCATAGAATTGGATTTTTACCCTCGATCGCCGGTTCTATAGGGAATGTAATGTATCGCTGAACTGCTTTGAACGAAATGGAGAAACGATGCATAAGATAAAAATGCAACAAGTTATGCCTTCGCCAATACAATGGCACAGTAAAATATAACGTATACGCCTTTCGTGTTCTAACTAACGGAAACTAGCTATGCCCATCTTTTATTTTTAACTTACACTCGTTACTCGTACGCGTTCACATGGTATACATTACATTATTCCTGAAATACATACATATATTGATGTATCGACATATTCAATCTTTGATTTATATACATATATTAGATTAAGCATTATATTACAATAAAATTATGAAATTAATGTCATAAAATTAAGTGTCACTAAATTTGATGTATGGTTTAAAAAGTTTCCAACTAGATAGATATGTATATGTACATTTTCCCACCTTTACCTCACTGTATGTAATATATTTGAATCTTATATCCTTACCCTTTACTTCAAACACACAGGATATGTCTTTAAATAGGTGATCAGATCTTGTAAGTCAACACGTACTTTCTCTACGGGACGCTTAATGAATCACCGTATTTATATTTTTATCTAGTTGTTTCTACTTATCTTCACGAATATCTAACTACAGCTCTCTTACTCTCTTCTTGCGCTCATAAATAGTTAAATTTGAATATCTTAAAATATAGACTGGATTGAAAATAAAACGCATTGTAACTAGTATGTCAAAAAACTTGCCGCATTTTCTCGGCGTAAATTAAAATGTTACTCTATTCGTCAATATCAATGAGGACCCTAAATACGTAGTACGTTTCTGATCTTTTTCAGTAGAGTGTATCGACCGTCCACTGATATCATTTCAGCGTAATCACACCATTATATGTAAATTGTTCGCCCCAATGACTTTACCGCCTGTGGTATGCAACACTAGTTGCCAGCCTTAATTATAATTATAGTAATAAGTCATAAATCCAAAAGCAATTAATATTAGTTATAGTTATTGAAATTAACACAAACTATATCTAAATTTATTACAATCCATTTTATTTTTCAAAATTTATTGCTCAGAAGTGAAAAGCCTCGTACAATATAAAAATTACACTAGATGTTTCATGGGGTTCATTTTAATATGTATTTCTATGAGTTTTTATGTACTTATCTTATTATCCTAATATTGTTTCCACTTCCAGCTCAATTAAAACACTACTAATTCGATTAAAGATCAATTTATTCCAGATCCTTTACAATTTATTAGGTTTTCGTTATAACTTCGTCAGTGGAATAAAATGGACATGTAATTTGTGTTAATTAATAAGCAACCATGTCTATCAACAAAATTATCTACAGACAACGAAATTCAATGATATACAGCCCCGGCCAAAAGTATTTGCCACCCTTCACAGCTCTGACTACAAGAAGTATGTAAGAAATAAACGATTTTTTTGTTATGTCTATACACAAGGAATATTAATATTGGAAGGATCCTCCATAGGCTTTTGTGACTTCACGAATCCGTCAAAGGTAGACACCGCATTTCCTCGAGATTTTGGTACATTCCAATCGCATTCAACCTTGGATAAATCACCAGCTTTAGGCGTCTCTTGTTACCCAGTAAAATTATACTGCACAAAAAAACCGCAAGTACAATATTTTTTCTCTGACATTCACAACTTACATGTTACTTCCTTCGGAAATATCCAAAAATAACCACCAAAAATAGCGTATAACAAGTCATCTAGTTAAATCAGTACCTAGCATATTTTGCAGAAATACAATAATGTTCATAAATCTTGATTTTTCGGAAGGTGGCGAATATATATGGCCATTGGCAGAGAAAAGATGTTGTGTCTGTGATTGTTTTTATGCAGTATAACTTTACTCAATAATAACGGATGCCTAAAGCTTGTTAATTATAACGCAAGTAGAATGCGACTAGATTGGAACAAAAGATTGAGGAATTGCGGTGTTTGCCTTTGATGGATTCGTGAAATCATAAAAGCCTGTGGAGGATTCTTCCAATATTAATATTTGTTGTATATAGACATAACAAAAAATATATACAAAAAAAAATTCCTTTATTTCGTACATAAAGTGAGATTCAAAATGATTGTCGTAGTAAAGAAATTGTCTTCCCGAAAAATGTATCTATACTTCTTACCATTTTAATGAGTGAAGTTACCTACATACAAATTTGATACACTGAATTAATTTTTTTGATATTTTGTGACATTGGCGTTCGTGTTGTAGTTCCTTTTCTCTTATTTGCCACTATCTACGGGCAAGAAATTGACAATCTTTTTGAATCTCACAGTACTTCTTGTAATGAGAGCTGTGAAGGGTGGCAAAAATTTTTGGTGAAGGCTGTATAGGATTATGTTTACAATATCGTGGACAATGTAAGATATTTTCGAAATGTTGCTTTATAATCATAAGAATAATAATCCTTATATCAATATATTTTTCTCAAGCTCTACCAATTCTATTAAAGGACAAGGAAAAACATGGCAAAAAACCTAGTCAAGAGCTTAATTCGATAAAATTCAAGCGTTTTATCTTAATATTTTCAAAATCAAAGTTATGGCGTAATTCTTTAGAATGGGTAGACAAAGCAGTTTCAGCGGTTATGTTATGCGTTACAATGTATTGACGATTATAGAGTCGTTTTTTGCATTCTAATTTATGTACGATATTACATTGATTATCTTTTTAATCTTAGTTTTTAAATTTGTAGATAACTGTCTGTTATTGTTTGGTGTAAATATAATGTTTATATCTGATTTTTTAAATTTGTATTTAATTTTGGAAGTGTGCGATATATTTTATAATTATGTTTAGTGTCTGCGTTGTATATTTTATGTATTCTATTTTTTAGATTCATAATAAATTTTGTACGTAACAATAGTCTACGTTTTAATTCCATATTTTTACATTTACTACTATTTCCATTTTTGTTATTGTATATTATATTTACTAACTTGTTCTGCAATGTGTTTTGTGTATGTGATTCTACTGCATTTTATATAATATACTTTATACTAGAAATTAATTCATCTACTGAAATGTTTTTAATTATCTACTGAAAATTTTTGTCCTAAACTGATAATTAATTTAACATTGTCCGCAATTACTTTATTTGCTAGATTTTATAGATAATTCTTATTACTTCTTTGTAATAAATTTTTTTGTTTAAATTATTATTTCTACTCTTATTAATTTATTTTTTTCAAAATCTAGATCTACTTTTTTGGAAAATTCATCAGAATCACTAAATGACATTTTACTACGAATGTCAATTTCTGTAGTTGAAATGTCATTTTTAATTATTGCTAGTGTTATAAACATGTCTTTAATACATAAATTTAGTGTCTTATGTAGTGTATAGTATCTTTTAATTTACTAAATGTACTTTTTCTCGAATCGTTAGTGATTAATATATGAATATATGTATAATATATAAAATGTGGAAATACTTCCTCATATCTGCATTTTATTTTTAATGCATAACATAACTTGGAAACTGCTTTGTCTAAGCATTCTAAAGAATTATGACATAACTTTGATTTTGAAAACCAAACGCGGTCAATTTTAGAACAGATATTGAAAATTTAAGTATTATTTATAACAATTTAATCACCTATGCCTGAATTTTATCAAATTAAGCTCTTGACTAGGTTTTTTTACTATGTTTTTCCTAGTTCTTGAGCAGAATTGTTAGAGCTTGACAAAAAATACATTGATACAAGGATCATCATTTCAAAAATATCTTAAATTGTTAACGATATTGTAAAGACAATCCCATGTATCATTCAATTTCTTTGTCTGCAGATAATTTCGTTGGTAGCCATGGCTAGTTCTTTATTAATTAACAAGAATTAAATGTCAATTTTATTCCACTGACGAAGTTGTAACGAAGACCTAATAAATTGTAAAGGTTCTGTTGACCTAGAAGTGGAAAAAAATAACAGGAGAAAAGTAGTTAATTTTAAAGTTTAAATCGCGAAAACGTACTGTCTTTTAATTAGACAACTCTACTGTAATACAATTGTTAAATATTGTTTCAAAAATTGCTTCAATCTACACGAAGTAGTAATCACAGTATAACCAATATGGACATTTGTGTCGGCACCTTTGATCTTTTATGTATATTTTTGAATAGCCTCTAAGTATACAGTGAAGTTGGGGGCATCTTAACAGGATGACCAAATCAATAAAATTGAATATATGCGAAACCGCGAAAATGGTAATTATTTAGATAATTGAAGAAGTAACGTTGAATTGTAAAAAGGAAATGTAACCCTCGCCGGCTTACTTTTATTTACAGAGTAGGTCGGAATAAAATACACACCGTCTTCTTAACAACACTTTATTCTGTATCTAACTTCATCGTAGTGATATATAAAAGTAACTAAATGCTACCAACTGTAAATAATACCCTTGTTTATACAATATAATTATTTATTCAATTTAATTGGAAGGATTAACGGAAGATAAACGCAAAAGTTGTAATATTAAAAGTATGTTATTACATACATATTGAAGCTAAAAAGGTTTAGTAATAAGATACATAAAACAAACCAAATTACGAAAAGTACACAGCTGATTACACTTATTCCTATACTATATACACGTTACGCACTACACTATATGCATATATAAACAAAAATAGTATAACATACACCGAACACTTCTTTATCAAACAGCACGATAAATAATAATGAGCGTGAAATTCTTCTCAAAACACAAAACATAAACAATCCGCCATACTGTTAAGATGAACTATTCGCTTCTGCGCACAAAAACCGATGCAATGAAAATTGGTCAAATGTCCATATTGGTTATACTGTGTAGTAATTGATGGTTTGTAATAAGCGCTTAGTAGAAGAACTGCTAAGAACTGTAGATAAGATTTAAATAATATTCCAAAAACAACAATGGCAAACGTTTACGAAAGCATGTAATGATTCATTATCAAACAATAATGAATCTAAAATGTAATACTATCGGCTGTTACTTTGTGAAAATTCATGATAATTAAATAATACTCTGGATTACTTTGTAAAATTTCACCTACATTTGAACACAAATTAAAACATAATCAGTGACTGCAGTTTCGACAATATAACTAGTTATATAATATATAACTAGTTATATAATGTTTTAGATATACTAGTGATCTAATAATAATAATACTTCTTTGTATTTTGCGATTCTATGGATTTATTAATTTCCACTTATTACATTCAAGTTAATGACATTCAACTGACATTTTACAACTGCCGTTTCCATGTCATGTCCCTAACAACTAACAAACTGTTTTAATAACAAATGTTTAACTACATATTACGTCCTTCCTCTTAAGCTAAGTGATAATCCCCTAATGATCGTGGTTGTTTAACTGTTCTGCCTGAGCGGGTAACGTACGTCTTTTCAGTATCAGTTATATCACGGTTCATATTATTAGCTAATCCTGCGGCCTGGTCTGTGTTAGTGGTATTATCATTAGTAGTAAGAGTATTGGACACGTCATTCATTTTAGACTCATTCCCAGAGTCATCACTAGGCTCACTATGAATTCCTGCCTTAATACTTGGTGAATTTCTAGAACTTTTCAAATCTACCCGATTCCGACGGAATAAATTGCCTTCTTCGTTTTCTATAATGTAAGACCTAGGACTGGCATGTTTGCTGTGGATTGGCCCGTGACTCCAACTTTTTGAACTGTGGTCATACACTATAACATTACTTCCTTCTTCAAGTTCTTTCAATTGCTTTGGACCTTGACCATAATACTTTTGTCCATATTCCTGCCTCTTCTTTAACTTTTCTCTTACATGTGGGTGTATCTTTGGCATAAGGAGTTCTGCTGTAACTGGTAATTTGGTCTTGCACATTCTGCTGAATAAAATTTGTGCAGGTGACAATCCAATGTGCTTCAATGGACAGTTGCGATATTCCATTAACATGCTATACATGTCCTTATTTGTGTCCATAGATTGTTTGACCATTTTTTTTCGCAATCCCTACAGCTTTTTCTCCTAGTCCATTAGACCTTGGGTAGTTCGGACTTCTTATAGCAATATTAAAATTCCATTCTCGTGCAAAAGCTTTCATTTTTTCTGATCCAAATGGTATATTGTCACATACTAGTGTGTCTGGGCACCCAAATTTTGAAAATATTGACATGCATTTCCTAATCACTTCTTCAGTAGATTTTGATTGAATTTTAACAACTTCTAACCAACTTGAGTAAGCATCCATTACAACCAAAAAACTATGGTTGCCGTATGAAAATATGTCTGCTGACAATCTTTGCCGCGGTCTTTCTGGAAGTTCATACACGTTCAACGGTTCCGTTCTATTTTTGTTGGAAAATTTTTCACAAACTCTACAACTTTTAATGATATTCTCAATTTCACTATTTATTCCTGGCCAATAGAAAACTTGCCTTGCTCGAGCTGTGGTTTTTTCTATACCTTGATGTGCTACATGTATTTTTGTTAACACAGTATATTTCGCAGTACTGCTGGAACAATAATCTTATTATCCAATAATAACAAATTTTCATGCACATTGAGTTGATGTCTAATTTTAAAGTAAGGAATAACCTGAATCGGTATTCTACGTTTATCTGGCCAACCATTTCTACAGTAAGTAACTACTTGAGCTAACGTTATGTCCTCTTTTGTGGCTCTTTGAATTTGGTGCAATTTGTTGCTTGAAATTGGGAGTTGCTTCATTAATGCATGAATAGCATAGTCAAATTCTGTTTCGATCTCTGAACCATGTTTCAAAGCTGCTCTTGAAAGGGTATCTGCTATATACAAGTATCTACCTGGTATGTATTTAACAGTAAGGTCATAATTGAGAATTTTTAACCGCATACGCTATAACCTTGCAGAGATCTTATTTAAGTCATTTTTAAAAACTGCCTCTAATGGTTTATGGTCACTATTTATAACAATATTACGTTGTCCATATATAAAGGAATAAAATTTCTCTACTCCAAAAACAATTGCTAAAAGCTCCTTCTCAATCTGGGCATATTTTTGCTCTGTCTTCGTTAAGCTTCTTGAAGCAAACGCAACAGGATGGTCATCTTGCAATAAACATGCACCTAAGCCATCCTTTGAAGCATCCGTTTGAATTACAATATTTTTTGTGTTATCAAAATATGCCAAGACAGGAGCGTTTACTAATAGCTGTTTTAATTTATTTAATGATTCTGAATGTTC
>SMLS01072315.1:0-48337 GCA_004785975.1 Popillia japonica
ACTGTGGGATACGCACATCTGGTTAAGCGGAATACCTCTGCTTGATATTCTTGTAAACTTTCGGTGGACTTTTGTAAGCGATTTTTCAATTGCGATCGGTATACTTGTTCCATGTGGTTGCGGCCGAAACGCATTTCTAACTGTTTCACAAGTTCTCCGTAGTTCTGTCGTTCCGCTAGAGGTATGGCTTCAAGTACTCCCAAAGCATCGCCACGTAGCGTCAGTGATAGGTTACCTGCTTTGGTGGTTTCATTCCAGGCATTTATCATGGCAGCTGTTTCAAAAAGCGTCATATGTTCTGCTAGTGGTGTTTTGCCGTCGAAAGTTGGTAATTTACTCTGTCCCTGAACTATTGGGGTCGCTTGGATTATTTCTTGTTTAATCACTTCTTGTACTTGCGGCTGGGACAAGTTGTCAATGCCCGCCAAATTGTCTTGCCCGAATTTTATTTCCATTCGCTGAATACGCTCTTCCAGCTCTTTTCGAGAATTTTCCATAGCCTCTGATAGCTTTTCTTCTAAGATTTTAGAACTTTCTTCTAACCTCTGCTCTAGGCTTCCAGAGATCGTTTTCGAGTTTTCCAACAGTTTTTCCTGCACCATTCCTTCTAACCTCCCCTCTAGGCTTCTAGAATTTTCTTCTAGCCTCTCTTGTAGGCTTCTGGAATTTTCTTCTAACCTCTGCTCTAGGCTGGCAGAATTTTCTTCTAGCCTCTTTTCTAGGCTTCTAGAATTTTCTTCTAATGTCTGCAGGGTTCTTGAATTTTCTTCCATTGTTCTAGAATTTTCTTCTAATTTCTGTTCGAGGTTTCTAGAATTTTCTTCCATTGTTCTAGAATTTTCTTCTAGCCTCTTTTCAACGCATCTAGAATTTTCTTCTAACGTCTGCAGACTTCTAGAATTTTCTTCTAATATTCCCTTTAGTTCGGTCATACCACCATCCACCTCGAAAACGTGGTTGTCTGGATCCTCACCGTTCTCTATCATCACTTTCCGGAGTCGTTCTACAAGATCTTTCTTCTTTCCATTCGTATCTTCATCTCTTTCTTCAAGTTCCCTCTTGAGATCAACCACTTTCAGATCTTTCAGTCTCATTGCCATTTTTATTTATTTGATTACGAAAAATTATCGCCAAACCCCACACCTGACACCAATTGTTACGTTTTTAGGGTTTTTAAATAATCTTCAGGCGATAATATTTTCACAGAAGTATTTATTTAAACTAATTTAACACTTAAGAATTACTTGGTAACGTAGAACACTAATTAAACTATTTATTTCAACTAACACACGTTTCGTATTTATATTCACAGCGTCCGTTCTAATTACGCGCTAGTTCAAGACTGTCGGCATACGAGATTATCACCCTTATATACATAAAATATAACTTCTAGAATTCTCTACACTAAACTAGACTGTTCTAGAACGCCCTCTCTAGAATATCTCCCGAAAACACGCGAACTATCCATATATCATAATTACAGTGCACTGCATAATCCGTTTTAAACTGCGCTGTCACTAGATGGCGCCATTCGTAACAATATTTTAAATCATACGCTTCTTAATAGAATAACACAGTTTTATTTATAGAAAACAAAGAATTGTTCGGAAAGCGGTATTAAGAAACGATTTTAATCGTATGTTAAGAAATTTACTACAAATCCCCTTAAATTCCTAATGTCTTTTAAATTAATATAGATGCAGTATTTATTGAACCGACTAAAACTTCTCAAGTTCTCGTTCTTTAACGAATTTTGTACTGTTAATGTCGACAAATTTTAAATATATTTTTAATTACGAACATCGTTCAAATCCCACAAAATTCTTAGAAATAATAGACATTTTGCTATCAGACACATTGTATATTTTGCGCTGTTTGAATTAAAATATTAGGTAAATGTATTAATAATAGTATAATTATGACACTATAGTGCATAATCAGGCTTTTAAAGCACGAGTAACGAGTTTAAAGCCACGACGCGAAGCGGAGTGTGGCTTTAACGTTACGAGTGCTTTAAAAGCTAATTATGCACTGTGTCATACGATATTTTTTAGTATACCTAAATGCAACAATAATTTTAACTAGAAGAAATCAAGTCAATAATTTCAATACATTTTATCGAGTGATATGTGTCTCTATATTATGTCATTTGACATTTCACTTAATTATTAAACCTCATTGTTGTATTAATAATGTCGACAGAAATTCAAAAACTAGCTGCAGAAGCTGAATTAAGTTTAATACCTGCAAAGTCCAAATAATAATTCAAATCAATAATCAATAATTCCAATACATATTATCGAGTGACATGTACCTATATGTCGTTTGACATTTCCCGACATTTCACTGTACTATTAAACGCTTGGGATTGGCTGTTACCAAGCAACCTTTATACCCACGGCGTGCGATAAAAGCCCGATTATGCACGCTTATGGGTGTGTTTTGATTGGTTTATGATGCATGCATACTAAAAAATAATATAAAAGTCGTTCCATAGTTACACGTCCTATTCCATAATTTTATAATTTTTGCAATTATTGTTTGAATCATCTTTTGCAATATTGCACTTTGATTCGCTACTTTTGGCGGCGATAGTATATACATATGTATGTCTTAGACAATCCAGTTTTGATGTTTGGTAGCGAAGATCATGTCGTCATTGTGATTTCTATTCTTCTATTTTATTAAGAAAAGGGGTCCACAAGACATGTCAACAATTTTCACACTGTTATTACAACCAATTTTGTTAAAAATTTAAAAAACTCAACTTTTGCTAAAAATGCCCAAAAAAGCTAGATAATATTGGTTAATGAAATGAATTTGACTTATAAAAGACAAACTACATATCAAATTTTTCTATATGTATAATTAACGCCTTCTTGTGACACCAAATGTGTCATACAGCACATAAAAGAATGAAGATGATATTCCGAGATATGCCCCAAATGTGTCCGACATTGTTTCCACGAATGAAGCTAATATAAATGTATAACACCACAGTTATAACTTACTAAATCGTCTTCATTTACAGGGTAGTTAGGTACATGTAGTATTTATACTAAACTTACTTCAATATTTTTCCGTCATATTCTAAAAAACGCCTTAGTTTATCATCTGCAGTGGGAGTTTTAGATATGTGACTTCTTTGTTCAAATATTCGTTTTTGAGTATAAGGATCAGGTGGTATTTGTTCCGTGTCACCCATTATTAAGCCTTGGCTAGCCATATATTCCTGTAATAATTTAGTGAACATTTTTTTTTAACACACATCATTCAAGAATCTACCCTGGTATAAGTATCACAATCTACAGTATGAAATACTACTCCATAGAAGCAAATATCTTTACCAACGTCTAAATCTTTCCAGTGCCAGAGATCACCTTGTTCTGTTTTTGGTATCTTATGACGACGAATTAGCCTTCCTTGAAGTAAGCCACTATTCTGAAATTTCAAATAGCATATTAGCTATCTTTTTATGGGTTTAATTCAATTGTTTACCTCTACTGATGGTTCCATTACTGTAATAGTATCATCTTCCAGAAAATATATAATATTTACTTGCCTGACGCGATAATGTTCCATGGGAGATTCACTTACAGATTGTTTAAAAAATGCCTTAAATGTTAAACATTTCTGATCGTAAAGCGCAAAATGAGGTAGAAATTGTGGTAATGCTACAGATCTTGTTCTTCCATATGTAAGAGATGGATCAAATCGCACTGGATCAAGTTTATCTATGTATCCTACCGAATCAATATCCAACGGTTGACCGCCAATTCCGGGTCCGGGATGTCTTGGAATTTTATATCCATTACAGAAATCAAAAGCATGCGGTAGATGATATCTGGTGATCTGAAATAGTTACAACTGCTTAATGGATTCGATTATTTATAACTGTCGAAGATACATATATTAGCAGATAAACAGAGCATAATGAAGGATAAGACAAGCGATAGAAAATTTAATTTTGCATTCCAGTCGAAGATATCTAGTTACCATGTAATATACTCAGTATGTATAGAAATGAGTGTTTGGTTTCAAATTCATGATTTATTGCAAAATAATTGTTGCAATGATTTCTATTACATTTGAAGCTATCACTCTTCTCATTCTAAGATTTGATTGATTTATGGAACTGGTATACATACATACATATATACGTATAAAAGTTCTACTATTAGTTAATACATACCGTTGGATCAGTAAAATTATATCCTGGAAGTTTTGGAAGACCAGCCATTCTCACCTGTTAAGATAGTTTCATTTAAGACAACATCAGCGTGTCAAATATTGACAAAACTTTTAATTCTGAAGCAATAGTATTATCGTTGCTAGGATAAATAAAAAACAAGTACGCTGGTTTTACGGTTAAGGTTTGAACTACTTAATAGTACCATAATACTAATCGATGGCTAGCTTTGGTCACATCGTTAGCTAATTGCATGCAGTTAACTAAATTATGTAATTTATTTAATGATTGTATTGTATTTACATTGATATGTAATTAACGTCGCTCTAAAATTCTATGAACTACAATGAGCCCCTTGTTTCTGTTTAGCTTAGTATATGTGATTGATATTTGAAACATTATTTATTTACTTATTGCTTTTTCTTTTTTGTTTTTTTAACATAATTTAGGGATAGACATGCACATATTGGCGAATTCTTTTGCCATATCTATTTACATGATTGCTTGGTTCAAGTTTTGATTTTTGTGCTATGGTTGCTGTTAATGCGCATATTTTGGGATAGCTCCAGGGGATATTGTATTCTTTTTTCTTGTTGCTTTTTGTTTTCTTTTTTTTTTCTTACTAAAACTATATTGAATTTTCGATTCTTGATCATTGATTTCTTTTCATTTTTGATTAACTGTGTTACTATATTTCGACTAATTGTATTGCGTGGATAGTTGTCATTATTGCTTTATTTTTGTTACTGCTACTAAGAATAATTCAGTGTCTGTCAACTTGCTGTGTTGATTTTGTTACTGAAAGTAGTGTATATTGCTTTCTTTTTAACTAATATTGGATTTTTTTAATAATATTTATATGTAACTAGTCGCATTAGATTATTATAATATTTATATGTAACTTCGGCGTATCTTTCCAGAAATGACTAAATGTATACCTGTATTAGATTTCGTATAAGAGCTTATTTTTTTTGTTTTTACCTGTTATTTCACACAACACTATTTCGTACATTGTAACACGCATCATTATTTATCTATTCATATAGTATCATTATGAATAATCCTAATTATGTTAGGATGGGTCATATAAACGTCAGATCGCTTGTGCCCAAATTAAGTGAAATTAAGAAGTTAATTTTATATAATAATTTTGATATATGTTGTCTCAGAAACCTGGCTCGGTGAATTGGTAAACGATAGCAGTATTTGCATCGAAGGTTACAGTATTGTCAGGAAAGACAGAGGATCGCGCGGTGGTGGCGTTGCTATATACATCAAAAACAAACTCACCTTCTCGATCATACCGGCAAATAATTCAATCGAACAGGCATGGATATGTGTGCACTGCAATGGCTGTAAGTTTGTCGTCGGCACACTATATAGGCCTCCTAACTATGATTATAAAGCTTTTATAAATGAGCTGGAAGACTCATACATGGTATGTTCCGCGTATTCAGAACACATTATTTTTTGCGGTGATTTTAACATTGATTTTTTAAAAGTCGATAACAGCTCGACAATATATCTTTCTGCCTTTCTAGAATCCCTGGACGTGTCTGCTCTAATCACTCAGCCTACACGTGTGGCTGAAGGTTCGGTAAGTTTGATTGATCAACTCTTCACAAATGACTTAAATTTAATTCGAAATAGCGGTGTTCTTAACTGTGATGTATCCGACCATGACTTAATTTATACTGATATCGCGATAGTTAAGCCCAAACATACGCCTATAATTCATACGTTCCGCGACTTTAGAAACTTTAATAATGAGGCGTTTGCTGCTGATATGGAGGCGCTTTCATTGCACAGAATCTACAGAATAAATGATATCGACGAAAAAGTAGACTTTCTCACCAATAACTTGCTCCACTTATTCGATATACACGCCCCCTTTGTTACTCGTAGGTTCTCCAAGAAGCCAGCTCCTTGGATAACAGATAATGTTAGGTTATTAATGTCTCTAAGGGATAAAGCTAAAACTAAATATCGCACTACTCGCCGACCTGCACACTGGGATTACTATAAACAATTACGCAACTTTACTAATGCCACTATTAAAATTGAAAAAAAAGCCTACTTCGAGTTTATATCACGAAATCGGTCTAGTAAGTCACTCTTTAAACACCTGGAGCATCTAGGTCTATCGAGAGGCAAGAAAGTAGATATTTCTGACTCTTTATGTGACGTTAATAAAATTAATGACTATTTCATTAATTCTATCCCAAGAGCAAGCGTTCTCCCAGCCACAATTAGTGATTCGACATATTGTTCGCCAACTTTTTCCTTCGATACAGTAGACATTCCCGTGGTCGCGGGCATGATTAATAGCATTAAGTCTAGGTCTGTTGGCCATGAAGGTCTTAGTATCCTCATGATCACAATGTGCTGTCCGTACATATTACCTTTCATTACCCATATTTTAAATTCCTGTATTATCGAGCACAAATTTCCTAATAAATGGAAACACGCATCGATCATTCCCTTAGCAAAAAATAGTAACCCTAAACAATTAAAAGATTTGAAGCCAATCAGTATTCTACCAGTCATATCTAAGGTCTTGGAAAAAATAATGTTTACTCAGATAAACGAATTTGCCAACAAGAACTCTTTGCTTTCACCTGTACAATCAGGTTTTAGGACGGGATATGGCTGTGAAACTGCTCTTCTTAAGGTGACGGACGACATCATCTCATCTACGGATAGAGGTCAGATAACGGTTTTGACTCTGTTGGACTTTACTAAAGCATTCGATACGGTTCAACACGATGGTTTGATTCGAATTCTGCACGCAGCTGGCTTTTCTGCCAACTCCTTGCAATTTATCGGCAGCTTTCTCAGTGATCGTAAACAGAGTGTTAGACTGCATAATGTAGTTTCCAAGCCAATGTGTCTTAGTCAGGGTGTGCCGCAAGGTTCTATACTCAGCCCGTTGCTGTTCTCCTTATATACCCGGAATATGCCAGCATGTATTACATCTTCATCTATACACATGTACGCAGACGACATTCAACTCTATAAATCGTTCAAACCGCAAGACTGGCTCTGGTCTGTTGAAGACCTTAACTCTGATTTGACCTCCTTACTTGCTGTATCTACACAGCTTAATTTAAATGTTAATCCCTCTAAATCACAAGTAATTTTGTTTGGTAACCCCAACACTTGTAAGGAGTTGCGAAGGGTGCTGGAAGTGAAGGTAAATGGTTCAGTTTTGCCTATTGCGGACAGTGTCAGAGACTTGGGACTCATTCTGGATAACAGCTTCAGATTCCGAGAACAGATTAGTCGGTACATTAGAAATTCGTACCTCACTATGAAAACTCTCTATCCCCACAGATCCACTTTAAATACCCACATCAAGATCAGACTTTGTGAATCACTCATACTTTCGCGATTTGCGTATTGCTCGGTTGTCTATGACCCAGCAATCGATTCCAACACAGAATACCGGATCCAAAAGGTGCAGAATTCCTGTTTACGCTATATTTTCGGCATTAGAAAATTTGAGCATGTATCTCATAAACTGAAGGATTGCGGCTGGTTGAACATGCGGCGTAGACGTGAACTGCGGACTTTGTGTTTATTCCATGAAATTCTAACCACAAAGACACCTTCTTATTTGTACAATAAAATTACATTTCGTACCGACGTGCACAATATTACAACCCGTCACCGCAACCTCATTTCCCCGCCGCTACATAAGACATCTCTGTTTGAGCGTTCTTTTTCCTACAATGTATACAGTAAATAGAATTATCTACCAAGTACACTGAAATCACTAGCGCCAGGTGTATTTAAAAGAAAACTTAGGTCGTTTCTAGCGTCACTATGACCCATCATATCTATTTATTTTGAGTCGTGCCGAGAACATTAAACTTTTTGATTTGTTAAACATATCTGCATCAATATAGTTTTGGGACATATATGGATGCAGAATATTGGACTTGGGGTATCTATGTATATATAATTTTGTTTTGCATTGGGCTTTTTTTTTCTCTCTTTTTTTATCAAGGCCTGAGTTGTAAAGCAGACTTTGTCTGAACTCCGCCTTGAGATTTGCCACATACATATGTAGCTTTCAATTTGATTTCTTTTTTTTCTTATTGATTATTGATTATACAGTTTCTTGTTTTTGTTTTTTTTTGTTTTGTTTTCTGTTATGGCAAATAAAGGTTATTATTATTATTATTATTATTAATAGAAATAATATTGTATCGGTAGGTGACCACCTATGTTTAGGTACAGTTAAGTACCACTTCTACAAGCGAAAATACAAAAAAATTGCAACTCGTCGTTTGGTACTTCGAAAATATAAATCATATATTGTATGTATATGTATATTTCATCAGGAGAACTCTCGACCCGTATGTCCTTGGTGTAACACACAACACCGCCACTGTGATTGTGGAAAGTAGCAAGGTTGGTGCTATTGCGGAAAAGTGACAAACCGGCATGAAATCCGTACAGATGTAGTTGCCTACTAGATGCAGAAGGGACACTGTATGAACAAGTTTAGCAGAACTCAAAGCTGAAATAGAGCGTACAGGAGGACTATCGCAGAAGCAATACGACTTTAGAAGAGGGCAGACAAGTGGAGAAGTGGTGGAGACGCAGCTTTCTCGTGTCAGCATCAGAGGGTATGTGCTATGATAACATTGGACGTCAAGCGAACGAGCGGTTTCAACGGTGCGTTCTAGCAGTTGATACTGAAGCAGTTAAGAAAGAGGGGAATAGAAGAAGGCCTAATAAGCTTCATAGCGTTGTACTTGTCCGAAAGGAAATCCAACTCGTGGAAGATGCGAAGGTCGTAAAAATAAGTAGCGGCGTCCCACAAGAATCAGTGCTGGGCCCAACGCTATGCAACGTACTGTACGTCGACCTATTGAAAGAGGAGTTACCAGTAGACGTCGCGTTAATCGGCTTCGCGGACGATGTAGCCGTGACCGTAGTAGCAAAAGAAGAGCGGACTAATGAATATCGCAAACACCGTCCTCGGGTGGTTACTAATCGAGGAAAGAAAAAGATTGTACGAGGGCGAACCAAAAGAGAATGCCAGGGCAGCATGCGCGAATAAGTGGCAAGATATAGGGGGGGACATCAGTTCCCATTGAAGATGGACGTGGCGGCTGATCCCAGATATTGCTACAAGGTTGACAGGCGATACAGAGAAACAGACTACTTCCTCACACCCTTTCTGGACACGGCTGCTTCCGGGCATATCTGTACCGGATGCCACGAGTAGACACAGACCAGTGCACCTACTGCGGGGAAACCGATGACGTGAAACATACACTTTTCACATGTACAAGATGGTAAGAGGATAGGGACGTTTGCAGGGCAACGACAGGCTTCGTATTCAATTTGGAAAACATAAGGCAGGGACTAACTGCAACGAAGTAAGCATGGTCAAATGTGTACGAGTGCGTAAGATGATCATAGAGCCTAAGAAAAAGAAGAAAGACAACTAGCAAGTTAGCTAAAACTTCTCCCTGACATCGAAGTAATGTGAAAGCGATTTTCGATGCACTGTGGGAGAGGCTTTTAGTCAGTAAGAATCTGACACGCCCCGCACGCCTCCACCTAGCTGCGGAAGTCTTGCAAGATTTTAGTCCTGCTCTTTTGAAATTCACTATAACTATGTAAGTCGTGGTGGGTCTCCCGTCTACCAAATGGGCAAATCTACTGAGACTGCATGAGGCACTGATGAAGAAACTGTAGTGTGCGCCTTTCTAGATATAGAAGGCGCTTTTGACAACACTCCGCACGAGGATGTCAAGAAAGCATTAACCAAGCGAGGGGTAGACGGTACGACGGCCAGATGGTTGTCGCACCTGCTGTTTACCAGGACAGTAGAAGCGGAGGTGGGAAATAAAATCATCTCTATTTCAGAGGCTATCCACAAGGGAGAATTAGCTCCCCATTCATGTGGAGCTTGACAGTAGACGAACTCCTATACAACCTGACCAAATTAGGCATATTTTTGAGTGTAGGCTTTCACGACCGTAATCCATAGTAGGTATGTTTTTTCGGGTCGTATCGCGTGGGTAACTATTCACTGTCTTGACGTTTCGCTGATTGTGCTATCAGCTTCTTCAGAAGTTTTCTAAAGACTGATCTTGTCGTCTTTTGCTTCTAGTTATATATCCCATTCCCGTTCCGCCTAGGCGGGAATGGCAATCTGCAATTAATAGTGTAGCAACAAACGTAAAAATCTATATCCAAGATTTCATATATAAATTTTGGTCGCAAAGAACGTTATATATTTTTTTTTGAAATGGCGAAAAATAGACGTGTTTTTATGCGTTGACATTGTATATCACGTAAGCCATAGCAGGTTTTTACCATACATGTGATAACTGAAGTCATTTTCAGGTATTCTTTATTGTAAAATGTACAAACACATAAAGCAATATACAAATATAAATATTACAAAAACTGCATACAATTCGAGCATAATCTCACACAATAAATATTTATAAACCTTAACAAAAAATAATATTAAAAACAACTATAAATCACTGTGGTGAACTTAAATATAAATTATATCTGAATCAATATAATTGTGACTATTTTTCTCTTATAATATTCATTAATAATTAATACTATACTCTCACTATTAAAATAAATTCATAATGAAGCTGTAATAAACGCTATTAATATTACAAAATTCTTAGTTAAAGAAAGCTCTTCTTTCTACCTACGCTAATAAATTATGTAAGCTATCGTACTTCGTATTTCTATAAAGATTAGCAGTATACAATTGGCATAATTGAGATATATGTATTGCTTATTACTCCTAAGTGTTTAGATGATTAGTACAAATCTTAAAGCTGCTCGTGAACTGCTTCTTCACAACCTATTTTGAAAAGTTGTATGTTTAGCGTTTTCTTTATGATAAAATAGCTTTGTAAGTGTATATGTACAATTTACTTGCTACTCATATATATATACGGCGGCAAACAGCAGTTTGCGCTTTAAGTTTAGAAAAAAAATATATTACTTTGATATTAGAGTAGAAAGAAGAACTATTCTTGCCAATAAATATGGAAAAAGAGATCTTTCTTAATACTTAATAAATTATTATTAATAAGATAAAAAATAGAAGCAAATATATGATACTTAGGAATGTTCTTCAATTCAAGTCGGCTATCGGGGATAAAGTATTCAGTACATGTGTATAATGTGTTCAAAAAGAAAGCAAAATTTCAAGAGTATATAAAAATAAAATGAAATTAGTTCTGTTTTCAAGGCATATTCATCTTTGGAAATTCACTTGGTAGGTGTAAGCTCCCTATCTGGTTCATCTTCATTGAGCAATTGTAAAAGCATATCATAAACTGGTTCAAATGCTTTCCTACAGCCAGCATTGGTTAATAAAAGATAATCGTACATATCATGATGGCTTATGGTACCATCTGGTTGAACAAAACCATTGTCTATAATTACAACTTCCACTTTAGGCATCTGTGATATTTGTTTTTTAATTAAATCATTGACTTGTATTAGTCGTTCTCGTATTGGATTGGGATATTGACCCCTTGGTAAAAGTGTCTGTAATGTGTGAAACAAAGGTGATCATATTTTAAAGTTTAAGTACAGATGTTTTCATTTTAGAACTATTATTATTCATACTTACAGGTACAACTACATAAGTATTGTTGTGCTTCTCATTGATTATGCTTATTATTTCAGTTAATCCATTTACAATCTCTTCAGGAGTATTGCTATGATTATTAGTACCAACATGTAGGACTATTACCTGGAACATTATGACAAATAAAACCCAGAAATATGTATATAGAAACTAATATTATGGTAGTTTACAATAGATATAACTTATTTCACTTGTATTTATTTTTGAACAGCCAGGTTAGGTTCTATAAAATTAAAATGCTTGACTGAAAAATATTCACAGCTGAAATACTATGATCATATAAAAAGTTACCTTTGGATTAACGTGATCTAATTCCCCATTTTGTATTCGCCACAATACATTTTGCACTTGATCTTTATGTATTCCAAAATTTAAACAGTGTAGTGGGGCAAACCATTCATTCCATACATCAGTATGTTGTAATGCTTGGATTATAGAGTCGCCAATAAATATAACATCTGCATCTTTTTCTCTAGTTTCTGATAAAAAACGATTATGCTGTAATTGGCAAAGCTTTAGTTCAAATACTATGTAAGTATTCATAACATACTATACTCATCCATCTTTGGTCGCCTTCTGGATCTTCAACTGCAGTAGGAATTGTACATAAATTCATTATTTAGAATTCCAAAAGTAGGTTTCAAAAAATTATTGGAAACTGTTTAAATTAACCTCGAAATAACATAAATGTCAAGTCAAAATATTAGTACATTGAAATGAAGTTAGACGTATGTGAAGTAATACAAACTATTCTACCTGAAGTTTATATTTGTCGAAATCTTTTCAAGGGGTTTGTTCCTGAAACTACTTCATTAATGTTTCTTTTATTCCACTATAGAATTTTCTCAAGTTCAAGAGTAACTCTGAGTAACTCCGCAGAACGCTCGAATTCAAAAGAATGAAATGCAGTGAGATGACATGTAACAACAATAGATAACACGGGTAATTCGGACAATTAATTAAAATGTGTGGTTTTAAGAGTTACCGAAATTAATTAAATTAATTAAATAAATTAATTAATTAGTACAGAGCGAGTAACCGGATGACCGGATGTAACCACCACATCACCACGAGAAAAAGTGTATATTTTTGTTTTAATGGTTATTACCCTGCTTTGTTTATCATATCTACTGTTTACGTTTTTTTATCTGATCTGACATTTAACGTGTTTTAAAGCTTTTCGTAAATATTAAATTTATTGCAGAGTAACTGCCTTTTTAAAGACTACTGAACGATACACCTCTTGTTTTAAGGGTTATAAAACTATCTGACAGATCCGTAATGTAGCATATCTTTGTACTAACAACTTAACAATGTTGCCATTTTAAAATTTGAAGTCATCTGATGGTCACATCCGATTGCTCACTCTGTATCTACTTCTGAATTTCTCTTCGCATCTCCAGTTGTCTATATTTGTATACCGGTCGTTTGAGTCGTAGGATATTTAAAGCGGGGAGGAGGTGAAGGGAGCTACGTCTCCACCAATATTGTAGAGTACACCGTTCATAGACTCATACGCGTCCCCACTTCTTAGCGAATTTTCATACCCCTTGCCTCTTGCCGGCTTTATTTATCCTATTTCTCAAAACGACCGGTATAGTCAGGAGAAACAGCGATAAATTGGTTATTTAGCTTATTTTGGCATTCCAGTATAAAAGGTTATCAAAACTTCAGTAAACTCGGGTTACACAAAAGTAACAGAGTAGTTAAGGTAACGTTGTTATAGGAAGGTTATAGGTATCCGAGTCATTTAATGACCACTGCTGATGACATTAGTGAACTACACAATGGTATTCTAATGTTACCACTTACTGATGCTCTTTAATTGTGACTCTTTAGACATCAAAATAACACTTTGTCGCATATTTTAGAAGGTATTTGAAATTTGTCTTCTACTGTTCCCTGACCCACGATAACAGCATTTTGTCTAATTGTTGTTCTGTAATTGGCATGATTGCTGTTGGACGACATAAATCATTATTATTGTTAAGTACCTATTATTATTATTACAACATTCGGAGCAGTAGTATGGTGGCTAAGGGTGCAGCAGGCGGAGGCGGCCAGGCCCCTGAGTGTGGTGCAGAGACTGGCATGTCTGTTCTACGGGGGCGATGAGATTGACTCCCACCGCGACATTGGAGATTATTTTAAAACCACCACCATAACATATCTTCATATGATGCAGGCATATAATCAAGCAGCGGTAAGTAAATCGCACAGTGCTGAACATCAAAAACTCCACTTACACCCCTATTCAAGGTTGGCAAATGTTGCTGTCGTTCAGAAATGCAACCTAGATAAGAACTCTCCGGTGAAAATATCAGATAAGAAGGACTGAGAAAACGGTCATCCAGTAAGAGTGGACTCGAACTGGTATGCAGACGGCTCTAAAACGGAATACGGCGTAGGAGCTGATGGAAGAAAGACTAGAAAGGCTCTTAAGCAGCCAGCAGTAAGTGTCAGATAAGTGTCAGCAAGGACACGACAAGCTGAGGTAGTAGCAATTCAGCACTGCGTTGAGAAGTAGAAAGATGGACTGAGTGAGGTAAAAGCATCGCTATTTTCTCGTGCAGCCAAGCAACACTTCAAGCTATTCATCGTTCAGTAAGTGTTGACTTTAAGCTGGTTTGGGACTGCGTAACCGCCTTAAGTGAAGTAAGAGCTAACTTTGACCTGGGTTCCCCGTCACAAAGGCGTGAGAGGAAATGAGGTAGCAAAATCACTGTGTAACTTCCTCAGAGAACACAATATTCCTCTTCTTCCTTGGTGTGGGAGTTCGGGAGATCTTAATCTGATCGATTGTTGGGCACTGTTAAAAGGCAATGTGAAGCAATCAAACATTCCAAATTTAGCAATTCTCGAAGAAAGAATTGACTTAATGATCCGCAATTAAAGACACAATTATATAATAGTTGTATTGAAAGTATGCATCGGCGAGTACTAGAGTACTATATCTTGTTCTTTAATAAGAGGACCCAATCGAAAATAGCCCGCCAAAATATAGGCTTACGATTGGTTTATTGCCGGTCATGTTTTCACTGCCCAAATTTGCTAGACCTTAACAACGCCATATTGTGGACGCAGCGGATTGAGCAAATATTTTGTTAAATATTTTCTATTATCTTTTTGTGTTTTTTTTTAATATTTTTAAAATTACGAAACAGAATTGTGTTCCTCGCTGTTTGCTGACTAATTATATGATGCCATACACTGATCAAGTTTTTTAACTCTATATTCATGCTCCCGAGGAAGTTATTAAAATATAAGGAAATATTGAGCTTATGAATAAATGAGTTTTTAATTCAACTACAGACCGATCACCCTGATACTCGTCTTTAACCTTAACGAAGTACGGTCGATACTTTTACCCTCATTATATATGTAAATACATATCACCCACATATCAATTGTTGTAAAGCATTCATGTTGGGTAAGCTCGCTTCGTTTCTAGAGTGGAGTGTTTGGGTGCTGAATGCATGGGATTGCAAGTTACTTTCTTCGTGTGCTTGATTCCTTGGCTGGCTATATATTCAATGTGAATACTCTGTAGTAACGCATTTCCCAAATTTTACACAAGGGAGGTATGCAATAGTGCGCATGCTGTCACTAAAGCTCGTATGGTCGTTGAGTTCTTGCTTCTTGTTTGACATTCGGATACGTGCGAATAGGTGCTCTAATGGCACAGTTCCAATGACACCAAAATGCCTCTGTATGAGGCCTATCAAACGGTTGTGGGTGCCTGGCGTCCATAAGAGCATCGATGTGGTAGCCCCAATCTTGCGCATATCTCCTTTGTTATAATTTAGGATCAACGACTGCTGCAATGTATTCATGTTGGGTTATAGTCTTGCATTCTTTATCGTGTTTTTTCTTCTACAACGACACGAATTCTCTTGAGTGTTTGTGTTCTGGAGTGTGTGAGGGTGATGTTGGAGTGCAAGTTATTTTCATCTTGTGCTTGATGAATGATTGTGTGCGATTATTTGGTGAGTGTGTGAGGGTGATGTTGGAGTGCAAGTTATTTTCATCGTGTGTTAGATGAACGAATGTAACCCACTAAACATGTAACATTCGATTAACGTCGCAAAAAGTTGAAATCATGTAAAAAAAGCAACGTCTACACATAAATGGTGAATAAACGTGAAATAGACACTGCCTGCAGACGTTTGTTTAAGTTACATTAAAATAACGTTTAATAAACATGTTTTAATT
Source organism: Popillia japonica (assembly GCA_004785975.1). NCBI lineage: Eukaryota > Metazoa > Arthropoda > Insecta > Coleoptera > Scarabaeidae > Popillia > Popillia japonica. Next base: position 16,053 of record SMLS01072315.1, read on the forward strand.
ATTATCGCATTAACAACTTTCAAGATGTTTAGTGAACATGCAATTAATGTAGTCCTGTGATGTTATTTATATTAACAATATTTATATGTTTGCAAAACGTTTAAAAGGAAGATGCAATGTTAGGTACGGCACCGTTCGCGCCGACTCGATGCTGCCATATTTGATTGTGATTTTGCTTATGATGTGTATGGTGTACTAATTGTAAGTCTATCAGTCTGCTTCGTTTTTAATTGCTAACGGTTCATTTATATTTATAATATTCAATGTTAACCTTTTGTTGGTCATTGTAAAACTTGCCTAGAATAAAGGGGAAAAAACGGTAAGTTTGTTATTTAATTTTATATATAAAACGTATAGGTATTAGGTGTTATTATAGAGAAATGCCCAAGGAATAAATTAATCCATGTTTGCCTTGTACAACTGTTAAAATGGGAGTAGGTATGTAGCTGTATTTATTTTAGTATATAGCTGTATTTATGTCGATATGGCAAGCCGGTGGACAAGCTACATACTGTGAAAATGTGTCGTGTATGATAGGTTATGTGGAAGAACATCTGAAGATGGATATCGCCTTTAATTAAAGTCCAGTTATTATTATTTCTCCAGGCCTAGTACAAGCATATTTCAAAATTTCTGTCACATGTAAGATGTTCCATAACACAATGATGTGTAAGTCTGTGGATAACTTGATGGCCCTTGAAGCAAAAATATGTGAGGACCAACTGCAACTGGTAATAGCGTCCAGGTATTGAACTTTAGTATCTATACATAACAGCATATATATATTTCAGGAGCATAAACTTAGTTTTATTGGAGGATATAACCATATACCGAAAGAAATTGCACAAACAGATGTTTGAATTGTGTATTTGATTATGGAATTGCAGAGCATTTTTCTTGGACTGGCCAGAACATAAAAGTTAAAGATTTAAAACTTATTAAAGTTTTAAAATGTAATTACGTTTTATACTGCCATTTACATACAGTTAAGTATAACTAAATTAGAATTTAATGACAAACTAAATATTTATAGGTGCAGTCACGAAGATGTTGAAAATTATGACAGAGAGAGATTTTGAAACATATGTAATGGACTATTTTCGCCACGCAAAGCAAAGACGCATAAGACTTTCAAAATAAAAAAATTATATAAATAAATATGTCCATAGATTTTATATTATGAATAAATAAATATTTGAAATATATTGTTTCATGTCTCTAAAAATTTCGCATTAGTTTTGGAGGGACAGAAGGCTATGTGATTTCTGTAAGGTCTGGGTATGACAAAGTTTTGCACATATGTTTTCAAGATACCTTGAACGTGCTACAAATTTTGCTCTATTCGTCCAATTACCGTCGCTATGTGATACCTCGTGATAAAGCTGTATTCTCGGTAGTGCAAGCAGCTTGCAATGCACCGGGTCGGAATGGGTTCTGCAAGTGCTTGGCAAAATAAACTATGAATTCAAATGAATTTCTCGGGTTGCATCATTTTACGGGTACAAACTCGACAAAGCATATTGCTTTCACATGGAGATTCTTTGAAATAATATTTTGCCGAGCATGTGAAGAGCTCATTTTGAGTCGCTGCATTGCAGGTTGTTTGCATTATAGAATACAATTCAAGTTGAGGTTGCTACAATCACATCCGTCTAACAATATCAATGTGATGTTATTTACAAGTCATCACTGCAATGTTATAAGTCCGATGTTGAATTGATGTTAGTAATCTAACGTCCACGTGATTTTTTTTGTTAGGCGGACATAAGAGGTTAAGTAGATGTCACAGCGATATAATTTCATATATCGAAATAACATCGCACGACACATGTGCACGTTATTTTAACGTTAATGCGATAGTATTTTGCTTAGTGGGAAGCAATTAGTTGGTGAGTGTGTAAGTGTGATGTTGGAGTGCAAGTTATCTTCTTCGTGTGCCTGGTTCCTTGGCTGGCTATATATTCAATGTAAATGCTCTGTAGTAACTCATTTCCCAAATTTTACACAATGGAGGTATACAATAGTGCGAATGCTGTCACTAGAGCTCGTATGGTCGTTGGGTTCTTGCTTCTTGTTTGACATTCGGATTCATCCGAATGGGTGCTCTAATGGCACAGTTCCAATGACACCAAAATGCCTCTGTATGAGGCCTATCAAACTGTTGTGGGTGCTTTGCGTCCACAAGAGTATCGATGTGGCAGCCTCAATCTTGCGTATATCTCCATTGTTCTAATTTGGGATAAATGACTGCTACAATGTATTCATGTTGGGTTATAGCCTTGTATTATTTATCGTGTCGCGTCTTCTACAACGACACGAATTCTCTTGAGTGTTTGTGTTCTGGAGTGTGAAAGGATGATGTTTGAGTGCAAGTTATTTTCATGATGAGTGACTGTGTGCGATTATTTGGTGAGTGTGTGAGGATGATCGTGTTGGAAGGGTGTGTACTGAATGTATGAGAGTGATGTTAGAGTGAAAGTTCTCGATGGTCTTTTGGGTGTTTTACAGTCTGTTACAGGTCTCGGGTGAAGCGACAAAGATTTCTAACGGCGGGGTTAGTTTGTACCAACATTTACGAAGCATCTATAGAGTCTATTTCAATAGAGTTTGGCACATTACGTCACCTGCGCATAGAACGAATTTTGGTCAAACGTATCACGTTGCTAAGCAACGACCAGTAGCGGCCGTATACTATGTGGATGTTTAAGGGTGTACTGCTCAGTACTGCTGCTCTATTGAAATCTAATCGTAGACTGCGAGACGAAAGTTATGAAAGAGATAGTAAATACAGTTTTTCAAAGGGGACGTGCGAAAGAAAAATTGTAGTCACTGACGTGTAGAACATTTTATTAAGATTTTACTAAAACTACTGCTTCTTTGTTCACAAATATCTTCCTTATTATTAATGAAAAGAAATAAAACTTTGGCTCGTTATATATACTAATGTTAAATGGAGGTACCTACGAAATCTATTTTCAAAAGTATATAATGTAGAATTATTTATAATTCCCCAAAGATAGCGTAAAATTTGATATTTTTAAATTTGCGGTAAATATTTCAGGACAATTATTAGTATAAACAGGCTTCGTAGGTACCTCTGCCTATCTTCTTAGATCGTACTTATCCAATCCTCGATGTAATATTTTATCAAATTTGGAAATAATGTTTGAAATACTTTTACTGTGTTATGAGATAGGAGCAGTACACCCTTAACGAGAAGCGACATTTTATTTTCGATCGTCCGTAATTCCAGTTGTTTAGCGTTGTGGTGTTGAATTTGGCCTTGTGTGTAAATCTGCGTCCTTTTGAGTTCAACTTTGTTTTTAAATCTACATCGTTGATGTTAAAGAAAAAGTCTTTGAAGATTACCTTCGAAAATGCTAGATATCTAAGCTTATGAAATACGTATTTTTCGTGTGACGTCACACTTTGCGCAAGTCGATATGACGTATGTGCCAAACTCTATTGAAATAGACTCTACCTTCCTTTTGTACTCTTCTTGGACACGACCTCTACGACATTTTTTTAGATTAATTTACCGAAAAACATTTGCTTAGTTAAAGATTAGTGTTTTTATTTTTCGTGTCACTGTTGGTGGATTAACTAAGCAAATATTACGTTCAATATTTAAATTTATATTAATGTTAAAGGTTAACAATTATTGGATTACTTACTAAAATCTAAATTAATTATTATGAGATGCTGTTACGAAGCGAATATAGTTCATATTAGTTTTGTACGTAAGCATCCAGTAGTTGCATACCTATTGTAATTTATGACGTATGTATGTATGTACAGTTTTAGTGTAATATTTGTTTGGGGCTTACCTCTTGCGCCCTTCTACGTTTTAGGTGGTGGGGGATAATTGGTGGGTCAGCGTGAGGGAGCCAGGAAATGAGGTCAACAATTTGTTGGCTTTATATCTTGGTGGGTAAGTGGAGGGGCCTCAATAATTTTGTATTAAGTTGTAAGTTAGCGAAGTATGAAGCTTTATCACTAGTACATGGAAAATATACGTACATGAATGGAACATAATAAAATTTATATTTGCGGCTCGCTTCTTGAGTCCTTCTGTTCGGTGGTGGGGGACGATTGGTGAGTTAGACTGAGGGACCCGGGAGATTAGGTCAACAATTTGTTGGCTTTATCTCTTGGGGAAGGTGGAGTAAGTGGAGGTATTTAAATAAATTGTGAAGCTTCATTCTTCCGAAAATATAGATTTTTGAACTGTCAACATTTATTTCTTTTATCGGTAAATAAAGCTGTTACATTATAGGTACGTAAAGCATTTTCATTCTATGCCTTGTTAAGAAGCGTTCTTAATAAATAATTCGCAATGAATCTCTGTCTGGCTTGAGATTTATTAAAGTCCGCAATAATATTATTAAATTAGTTCCTTATTATTCGAGATTAGCTAGAAATTAACCGATTTAGGGCTACGCTAGATGTTGTCAGAATAATGCATGCACTTCATTAGTGTATTAACCGCAAACTAAACAACTCGTTAGCATCTAAAATGGAATATATATCTGAAGACCACATTCTTGTAACGGGGATCAGTTTGTTTAAGATTTTGGGTAAATTTACGTCCTACAAATGGCAAACGCCAATCAGATCTTACCGTAAATAACTTATTTGATTATAATACATCATTTAAATTTGCCGCCAAAGTAGCAGTCAGTTTAATTTGCCTAATGTGAAGCGGATTTTATCATTTGGTCCTCTTAATAAAAAACAAGGTATAGAAGTATGTATTAAAAGTCAAGTGTGGAAACTCCAGATATTGATAAATTTAGTATAATATGGGAGCATAATAATAGTGTACATTATCTTAATAAAATCTTAAAAATAGTAGAATTACTTTTTCTGTCTTACTTGGATTAAATTATTAAGTCTTTCTAGAGTTTCTAGTTCATTGGCCACATACTGTAAGTATGTATAATTGGTATAATTAGTATAATTATATTAGTATATAATTATATACTACTATAATTAATACAATGTAGATAGTGTCGTGGTTATGCGGAAAAATTATTGAAATAACGTTTAACCATAACCACGACACTATCTACATTGTATATATCAAAATACGGAAACGAAAATATCCTAGTACTATAATTAATTATAGTAGTACCTATAATTCTACTCTCACATTACGCTGTAAGTGAGCGCATGAACCATGAACTTTTAGTTCAGTTTTTAGCACTCAAAGTCAAATATAGTGACGTGCATATACCATCACTTCTTATGTATGTACACTCATGGAAAGTAAAGATTGGACAGTTTCCATATAACAACGTATTGAAAGTGTCCAATCTTTACTTTCCATGAGTGTACTATAGCACGACTTTTTCCAGTGGTTGCTTTAGCGAGTATTTGACCCCCCAGGTTCAAGGAGCATATGGCTAATCTTAAACATAACAGAATTGAGAAGTCCAGCGTTGCCCAACATATTTTCGAAAACGATCATAATATTGATCATTCTAATTAAAAATTAATTCGACCGATTAGGAATTGTAAATTTCTAAATGTTTTTGAAAGTTTGGAGATTTACAAAAACAAGTCGTGTTTGATGCACAGTGACAATGGTCCTATTCCACATTCGTCATTGTTTTCGTTAATGCGAAGGTAATGATGCGAAACAGTTGGTGTTTGTTTACGTGTAATTTTTAGGTTTCCTGTTAAGTGATTGTTGTCAATTTATTTAGTTTTATTATCGCCTTGATAATGACAGCATTGCTGTCGAAACGCGTTGGCATTTATCCAAGTGTTTGGTGTCCTGTGGGTGATAGTGATCTAGAGTTCTACTTCGGCACCAAGAGATCCAGTGAATATTTGTGAATATTTGAGTATTTGACTACAGAACAGCCAACACCGAGTTAATGCACTTTTAATGCGCAACTAAATGTCAGAGTGAAAAACGGTATTAATTCTGCACTGGGACGGTATTTTGTGTCTGCCGAGGTAACTTTTTCTACAAGATCACTAAGTCACACTAAGTTGTGTGTATGCTTTCGGAGTGCATTTAAGCAGCTGGTGTTTATTTGACCGTAGTAGCTGCTGTATGTGGTCTTGACCTACTACGGACAACTGCTTGACCTACTACGGTCAATTAGTAACTGTAATTCTTTTCTAACATTTTCTTTAATCTGTTAGGTTTTCGAGCAATGTAGGGTAAATGCATAATTCATATTTTCATAGTCTTTTAAGTTTGTCTTTAGTTTTATGTATTTCTATTGTTTATAAAATCTTTCGATCCTTAAGAAGTACAACATTGACGTCAGACTAATTTTTGCAAATGTCGTCAAATCCTATAATACTCTTCATATAGCTGGTAGTTTGTCCAGTGTACTGCTGTTGTTGTTTAATAGCTTTGTACTGACGATCAATTTCAGTAGGTTTCTTATTTTGTTATATGGTAATCCGTAAAGTCGTGATCGTATACTCTCTCGGAAATTATTCGTCTTTGGTCTTGTTTCGGTATATTTGAATCCTTAATACCTTTTCTAATTTGTCATTCATCTTGCTAGTAGGATCTTCATTTTGTATTTGTATAGTTTAGTAGTTCGACATAAGAAGTGTATGTATTTTCGGGCTGTAGTCTTCCATGTCCATTAGTTTTATTGGCTCGTACGATGAAGTTTTGGTTCATTTGAATGGAGCATTCTATGCTTTCTGTAATATTCATTACTGCTACTTTAGCTTCTTGCAAAATTTTGCACATCCCACTTAGTGTTTTTAACAGAACGATTTTAGTGTAGTAAATTCAATTTTTTTTACTAAATAATTGAAATTAAAATTTTGTTATTAATTCTAATAAAGCGCGTGGTTCAATTTGAATTCAATTAACGCATTTGTTATAAACATTCTGGTCTTAATTAATTTAACTTTTTCGTGTCCAGCAAAATATGAAACTTATTTAGTTTTAATTGCACAAAAAATTTAATCTAATTTTGTCTCGATAATTTTTCATATATAAAACGATACCTATACAGGCTGATTCAAATTAAGTGCGCATCATTGCTATCTCTGTTATTATTGATTCTAGAAAGCAGGTTAAATTAGCAAAGTATTAAGTAGTGTTCTTAACCTTGATTAACATGCAGTGCATGAAAAAAATGAATAAGGCGTTTTCGCGAAATTTTGTATTTGTTTAAATGGAACAGCCTGTATATTTTCAAAAATTGTGAACGCCAACTTCCTTTATAATATAAAAGTTTCAATACACTATTGTCCTAAAAATAAATAATAATAAAGTAGTTATAGCAGTTTACCTACATTCCGTTATAACGCTCCTAACTTTTGACAAAACAGATACACTTCTTGTGTTTAATGTTTATTTTACCAAATTTGAGCTTAAAAAATTAAATTAAAAAGAAGAAAGTACATCTATAATTTTTAAATAATGCTCAACGGTGTCACCTTCCTCCTCAATACATATTCGTGTGCGCTTCAGTACACTCTGGGTGGCTCTTAAGATTGTTCTTCCACCCAACTTCTCTGACCTTGCCTTGCAATTCGAGCACGTTGCCGTTCGTGTCTTGTACACTTCATTTTTTAAATGTTTCCCGAGAAAAAAGTCTAGAGTTGACAGGTCAGGGGAGCGTACTGGCCATTGAATCGGACCATTTGTACCAATCTACTTTCTGGTAAAGATGGTGGCGAGGGAGGTTTGCACTAGGTGATAGTTGTGTGCAGGAGCACCGTCCTGCTGAAACTACAAATTTCGGCGCATCTAGTAATCGGCGTTATCAAGGAAATGGTCTAGAACATTACGAATAAATTTCAAGTATCTGTTTCCTGTCAACGTCCCGTTGTAGAACATTGGGCCAGCGACTACCGAACCAATTAACCCGCTCCAAACGTTAAAAGTAAATCAAACTTGTGTAGCATGTGGATGCACTATTAATATATTTTCTTGGGACAGGAATGTGATTATTTTTCTTATTAAACATACCTCTATTATTACATCTCTCTATAAAATACACTTTGCTCCATTCAAATTTTTCTCACAAAAATTAATAAACCATCGACAGAAAGCCAATCCCCTGGCTGTAATGTTTGAGACAGTCTGAACGTAAAGGAAATATACTTATGCTTTTTCAAAATTTTTTGAATGAATAACTTAATCCCAATTCTTTCGTAGCATTTCTAATAAAAAATTCGCGATGTGCTTCAAAATATGCTAACACAGTAATTTCTACTTCTTCGTTGACGATGATATTTTTCTTTGTTCTTTTCTTTTTAAATAAGCAACATATAGTCTAAACTCATTGTAAAGTTTTCGACAGTAACGTCGATCTGGCTGCTGGCGTATTGAATTTTTACGACATACAATGTATGCTTCCAACATATGGCATTTTTCCAAATCAGGAAATACCATAGTGAAATATGGTCGAACACTAAGCACCGAAGCACCCAAAATCTTCCGGAAAATGACTAGGAAATGAAAGGTAACAACAAAGAACAACACAAAATCAAAAAAAATGTAAAAAAATATGTAAAAAAAAATAACTAAAAATAAATAAAAGTTTATCTTTCACATCAACTAAAATTCACCATAACTATTTTATTATTCGTTTTAGGACAATACTCTATTGAAGCATTTATACTACAAAGAAAGTTATCATTCAGAATTTTCAAAAATATATAGGGTGTTCCGTTTAAACAATTATAAATTTCAAAATATCTCGAAAATGGGTAAACTGCATGTTAATCAAGGTTAAAAACACGAATACTTTGCTAATTTAACTTGCTTTCTAGAATCAATAATAAGAGAGATAGAAATAGTGTGCACATAATTTTAATCAGCCTGTATAATGTCCGATCTTGTAGATTTGATAATTTTAAGCTACATACTTTGATGCCCGGTTTCTCAAACGTCAAACAGCTGTTTGGTATCTGGCAATTTAACAAGGACTATCTTTGTTAAATCGACATATACTGATCAGATAACTGCTGCTTGACGTTTCAGAAACCGGGCATGAGACGTTTTAAAATTATAAACCTGAATATGTAGGTATGCACGACTACGATAACTGTTATAGCAATAACATAAAAAGAACTCGAACTGTTGACTGTTAGTTTTAAAGATAAACCTATTACAAGTTACGGCTTATAGATAGTAGGTATGTATCTCTCAAGTAGTCAGTATACTATACATATGCATATGCAGAATACATGAATGTTATTGTCGCTGGTTAGTTAAATAATTGATGTAAGTACCAAGACATATTTCCATTATTCTTATTTATTGATCTATAATAAATTTTTAAATGTGTTTCTATTAACAATTATTTATACATAAACATCTGCTACAGTATGTTTTTTAACATGTGTAGCGACATGGTCTGAATAATAATTTGCAAAAAGAGTTCAAGTTCACAGATAATTGATTGATAAATAATAAAAATAAAATACAATTTTCATAGTGCCCTCCAATTGTTTATAATTTTAATATTAAACAAATTAATACATACACATTTAAATTATTAAGTATTGTATTTACATAAATGATGATACGTTTTACTTACTTACCTTGGTATGATTTATTCGTAAAATAAAATTACAAATACTAAGAAAATTATAAAAATTTGAAATTTGTAACAAATTTGTTTACTTAATAGTTATTACAATAACAATAACCACCTTTGTGTATAGAAGTACTGGACACAAAGAAATTCGTCACACAAAATGTAAACGAAATTTTCGAAAAGTGAAAGAATTCATTACTTTTTGTTTAGTGAATCATAATTATTGAGCAATGCACTTGCTTGAAAAACGTTTTTTCAAATTCTGATTTTATAAATATCCTAAACCATTGATATTTTATTTAGAACTAACTTATGTTCAGAAATGTATGTGACGGAAACTGTGGAGCGCTACTCTACTGAAATCTGTTGGTTGGTAACTTGAATCACGCAGGAAAAGCAGGATATAACAGGAACTTGTTGAACTTATTGTTGACGGTGGCGTAACTATATTCCTTCGCATTACACACATTTAGATACAAGTTCATTAACTATTTCAATTTCTATGATTAATGTTTCATTGTCATATTTGAACACTTAATGTTAAAGATATGTAGCATTTTGAATAGCAAATAGTTAATCACATCACACATAAATAAAGAAGAAGTGATGTTCTAGAAGTCAATTTTCGTCTAACGCGTCTCAGTTCTTCAAATTTGAGAAATTCACAATTAGTCTCTTTTATGTAATTAAGGGCAAATACTAACAAAACAAATTAAAATAATGAATAATGAAAGCAAAAATACATTTACACAATACATATACAATAAGCGATACAGCTTGGAAGTTATTCGAAAAAGAATGAAATGTGTAGACACTGTTGTGTTTATATTTTTGAATCAATTGATAATTTCGTCCAATTTCAATTCTTATTTTATTTTTTTATATTTATAACCTTTCCACAAAACGACAATCGTGCTTGCCAGTCCAAATCAAGACAAAAATAGGAAGATAATGATTAAAAATCGATTTCCATGCAAAAATTAAACAACAAATAAAATCGATCTGTTCAAAGAAAGTAAAAAAACTAGTACGGAGTTAAACTTGTAGTAATTAGAAGATAGTGTTTGTGCTTTTCATATTTCAAGGCGTATATTCTCAACAGATAGGTTGATTGAATTGTTGTAATATTGTAACAGAATGTTATTAATAGTTTTTGCCAAAGCAAGTCGGAAAGCAAGAGTAAAGCCAGAACCACGATAAAAGCCGGAACAATAAAGAATAGATTATATAACTTTTAAGAAAAAAGTAGCCAGTACTAGCAAGTACCGTGGCAAGAAAATTGAAAATAAAGAAAAATACAAGGAATATGTCAATTTATATATTTTTGAATCGGTTTAACTGAGAATTGTGCCAAACAGCTTATGTTAATACAAAATGATGAAAATGTTCCTTAAATATTTTGTTGCACATTACACAGAATATACAAATCAAAATCACTTATACATATCTATATATTTATAGTCATTATTTATTTATAGTTTATAGTTATTTTTACGCATTTGTAGTGAAATTTTTGTTAAAATCGTGAGTTAAAGCCACAACACTATCTTCCGGCCTCTTAGGCAAAGCAATTTAAAACTAAAAGTTAAATTCTCTTTTCGGAAACCCTGATTAACAGTAAACATATACCTGCTGTTCTTTTGAAAGAACTTAGCACATTACTATGTCCAACAGTAGGTATGAAAAAAAAGAATAAACTATGATATATATATATATATATATATATATATATATAGTGGCGAAAAACACTCCATTACGGAGTTGCTGGTTCTGGGCCGACCTCGCCTCCTCGCACCCGGTGGCTCCCACATCAACATCGACCTCAGCCTCGACATCGCCCCTGCTCTCCACACATGCCCCAACCATCTGACTCTTCTTTGTTTTATCTTCGTAACCACCTGCTCCACTCCAAGTTCTCTCTCTATTTCATAATTCATTCTTACCCTATATATATTTTCTTCAACTTTTACTGGTCCCAATATTGTTCTCATAATCTGTCTTTCTGTTATTCGGATGGCTTCTTCAACTTTCTTTGAGAGTGTCAATGTTTCCGCAGCATATGTCATTATTGGTCTTATAACCGTTTTATATATTTTTAGTTTAGTGCTTTTCGTGAGAAGTCTACTTTTTAATAACTTCTTATTTGCATGGAATGCCCTGTTTACATCCATTATTTTTTTATCGATTTCGGTTTCTCTCTCGCCCCCTTTTCCTATCATTACACCTAGATATTTAAATTTATCCACGTTTTCGAATGCGAATGGTCCAATCTTTATTCTACTACTGGTGTTATTTTTACCTATCATCATTATTTTCGTCTTATTTTCATTTATTTTTAATCCAAATTTTTCCCCTTCGTTTTCTATTTCTCTTATCATTTTTTCCATGACGCTTCTCTGTTTCGCAACCACTGCTACATCATCAGCATATGCAATCAGCTGCCCGCTTCCTGCTCTTAGGCTATTCTTATTGATTCTCCTGGTTACGTATTCCAGGGCTAGGTTAAACAACGTCGCCGATAAAGCGTCCCCTTGTCTTACACCCTTATTAATTATAAATTCCTCTGTTTCTCCTTTTCTAGTTACTACACTGACTCTTGATCGTAACATCGTCATCTTGATTAATCTACACAGTTTGCCCCCTATACCTAGTTCTCTTAGTGCTGCCATAAGTACATTCCTTTTTACAGAGTCGAAGGCCTGTTCAAAATCTACAAACAATATTTCCAGTTCCATACGGTATTCTTGGGCTTTTTCTATGGTTTGTTTAAGTGCATGAATAGCATCTATTGTGGACCTACCCTTCATAAATCCACACTGATATTCGCCTGATTCGCTGATACTATGTTATACGCGACGTTTAGCAGCGTTATACCCCTATAGTTATTACAGTTCTGCTGGTCACCTTTTTTATGAATTACTACAATTTGCCCATTCCTCCATTCTTCAGGCATCCTTTCTTCTCTCCAGATTCTCTTAACTAGGTGGTATATGCGTTCCTTTAATTAATTTTTAAAAAACTATGATAACTCCAAGTTAAATATTCAATTATGTTCGAAATATAGGTATCATATAGCAATTACGTAAAGATTTCCTATGAGATACATATGTTCCATCATACTTTTCAAGAAATCCATGGCAGCCTCAAATAAATAGGACGCTTAAAAGCAGACTGCGTACAGTTCATACACAAAACATTGAAAAAGCTATGTAGTAAGTATGTTAGTAGATATTAAAACTTGTGTTTGTATCAGAAAGTTACATAAAGCAAAACTTTATGGTAAATAAAGGGTCTGGTTAAAGAGTACAGAACAATTATTATATCAATCATATGATCTAAAAAGCGTCGATTATTTATAATCAGAGTTATCAGTTAAGTATCCGTAGATTCAATTTTCCCAATAGCTGTTGCAGGGACCTTCAAGAACAATGCGTTTAAAAATAATTCTGATTTATTGGTGATAGTTTTAACTTTAATATATACGAATGCATGCATGAAAATTTGCACGCAGTTGAAGTTAGAAATTATCAATTTGAGTCTTTGTTAGTAAATCTTGTAAGTCGAATGGTAAAAGTTCTTACTTTTGTCTTGTTGAAACAAACAACAATTTTTTTACATTTTCTTGTTATATCTTATCGAAAACTATTGATTAATGAATTTAGATTCATTGAGTTGTTTTATATTTTCATCTGCACTATCTGTCAACAGATGGAAATTCTTTCATTGACAATTTTGTTTAGTTAATTAGTTTTGTAAGTGGTGTGTTTATAATATTGAAATATCTAATTTTATTATAATATTAACGCTTTATACTCTAGACAATTGTAGGCAGATGAAAAGGCCTGTCCTTTAATGAAAGTTCTTTATTCAAAATTCAAAATTGTCAAATTTTCGTCTGTGGATACAGACTTTCTCAAGACATGAACATGAACTACTATTGATAAACAAAATAATAATTTAAAGTTGTATTATGATTAGGAACGTACATAGTTTAAAATTAAGTCAAGACAACGGTATAAAAATTAATAACGAACACCAAACTATGTGCAATTGAAAACGCAAACTAATAACTTTTCATCTGCCTACAATTGTCTGGAGTATAAAGCGTTAATATTATAATAGTTACCAGTACTCCGTTACTGTCTTCCAAATATCTAATTTTAGCATGTTTCTTCTTCCGTTGTTGTTCCTATTTTCCACCGTATATGGTCTTGATAATGGACTGGCATTGACTCCACCCATGGGATGGATGACTTGGCAAAGATTTCGTTGCATTACTGATTGCATCACCTATCCTGGAGAATGTATTAGGTTTTGCTTTGGTTAATGTGAAATTATTGTTTTATTTACTGATTTTTTTATTAGCGAAACATTAATCAAAGAAATGGCGGATTTGATGGTATCAGGTGGTTATCTAGCAGCAGGTTACGAGTATATAGTAGTGGACGATTGTTGGATGGATAAAACGAGAGATATAAATGGTAGACTACAGCCTGACCCATATAGATTTCCCAGTGGTATTAAAGCATTAGCAGATTATGTAAGTTGGGAGTTATTTATTACTATATTTTTATATTTGTATAACAAATGAAATAATAAATAAAATTACTGCGGTACTTCCTTACAGTAATTGTTTATATGCAGTTCTAGAAGTAGAATCCAATATTAGAGCTGAGCGTGTTTTGGATACTACCACACCAAATTTGGCTATAGTGTGTTAGCTGTCTGCCGACAAACGTCAGCCGTCTACTCTTCAGCTTAAATTATTTGCTCCAAGTATAATTCAACCATTTCTTATAACGCAAAAAACAAAATAGCTTCATGATTGCGAGAAGTTTTGAGTAATGTTTTAAAGCTACATAGATATTTAGCTAATTACGAACTATATATTTGTCGTATAACATTCTGATGTAATATTTTTTACAAAAAATAGTTTGTAAACTGAACTTTGATGTTGTTGGATCATCGATGTCGTGTAGTCCAATTTTGTAGACAGCACACGACGCAAGGCAAGAAATCCGTTTTCATTATCAGAAAAAATATTGATACTTACTAACTGTTTTTCTTTAACGCACCCGACATTTCAACCAACAAGTAAGGCAGAGCTTCCATTTAGAATCGAAACTCACGCGATCTCTAACCTAAGATGATGTAAATATTAGGTTGGTAAAACAATAACTATCTCTGAGCTGTCTAACCAGATCCGATATTTGACAGTTTTCATACGCCTCTGTTTGCTTTGTTGTTTTCATCTTTACTTTATTCCTGCATTTTCGTTACTTACATTAGTCGTAATTATTTACAACATAAACCTAACCCGTAAAACTTTAATTGCCAATATGTAAATAAAGATTTCTAAAGGAATTTATTTTTCAATATTACCGTATTGTCAAATAGGTTGCATATCTAAAAGGGGTCAGGTGGGTTTTGGTATTAAATGAAAGCACTATACATTATAATACACAACATTTTAAATTTATTACTGGGCGACGAAAGCGTTAGTTTCACGGCATTACATCAGAGCAAGCACAAGCACATGCTCTATTGTATCACATTCTGATAGTAAAATAATGGAGTTTTACTCTTATTTGCATAATGACTGTGGTGAGACGGTTTTCAAAGTTTATTTTCGTTGTTGAACACGACATACCTATTTGACGCGATAAAGAGGAATAAAGTCGTCAAGCTAGTTATTATACTATTAATATTGAACAGATTAAGACCCATCTCGATTCTGCCTTTGATATGGTTGTGCGTCTCCACTGGTTCATGTAACCGACGACATATTCAGAGCAATTGATAATGATACGGTTACCGTATTAGTGTTGCTCGATTATAGTAAGGCTTTTGACGCGTTCAACCATACACTACTAATTTCCATCTTACACCATATTGGATTTTCCAAGGAATCGGTCGCCTTTTTTTAAAATTATATTTCTCAACGTAGTCAGAGGGTTCGCTTACACGGCCAGGTCTACTCGTCTCGATCTGTTGCTTCTGGGGTACCACAGGGCAGTGTATTGGGACCACTACTGTATAGTATTTACTCATCAAATATCGTCAAATGTTTGCTACACTGCTCTTACCATCTATATGCTGACAACACACAGTTGTATCACTCCTTTGCCGTCTCTGAGGCACGTAATGCCGCACAGAACATTAATCACGACCTAAACTCTATTTTTGACGAATCTTTGCGTCATTCCCTGCTTATTAATCCTAATAAGTCATCAGTGATGGTATTCGGTAGGGATTCATCGCGAGTTAACGTTCTTCCTCTTATTCAGATTACTGTAAATGACACCCTGTAGCCAATTTCGGAGTGTTCACGTAATTTGGGACTTCTTATTGACACTCAGCTTCGCTTCAAGAAGCATATGTCTCAACTGATTAGATCCGCTTACTACAAATTAAAAGTTCTCTATAGTAGTAGAGAATGCTTGGAACGTGATGTAAGAAAGCTACTATGTCAGTCCCTTATTCTATCCCAATGTAATGTTTGTATTAATGTGTATTACCCTTGTTTGGATAATGTGGACAAGTTGCGTATTCAGCGAGTGCAAATTGCATGCCTAAGGTTTATTTACGGGATTCGACGCTTTGACCATATATCTCATACCCTGGGATGGGCTGGCTGGCTGGATATGTCGACTAGAGCGTATTTTCTTTCTCTGTTTTGTTTTAAAATTATTCATTCTAAAAGACCTAGTTACTTATATCGTAAAGTATTATTTAGGACAGACGTCCATACAGTCAATGTTAGATTTAAGGGCTTACTTACACCTCCTTATCTCAAAAGATCATACTCTACAACATTGCCAAAATATACAATGCAATTGCAGCTTATCTTAAGATCTTAGCTCCGCCATCTTTCGCTGGTCATCTTAAAAAATTTTATCACTCTCTCTCTGGACCAGCATAGTGGGCGTGCACTGATATTACATTTGCAATTATTAGTACGTTTGTTTGCACTTAGACTCGAAGTTAGATTTAGTTTAGTAATTAGTTTTAGTTTGCTTATTTCTGTTACTTATATTTAGTTTATTTGCGGTTTGGGAGTCAGAGCAGCTGCTTGCCCTGCAGGCAGCTGATCTCGAACCTTTTGGCGATGTATTCTTTTTGTGTTGCTTTTTGTTAATGCTTTTTATGCCGTCGTCAATAAATAACTATTATTATTATTATTACTATTATTATTATTATTATTATCATTATTATTATTATTATTTCTAACTTGATAAACATATTTCATGAACATACATATACTACACTTTATCATTTCTTCACATTTTCTTTATTGTCCATTTTATGAAAATAAAATCATTTTTTCACATACATAGGTTCATAGTCTTGGTCTGAAATTTGGAATATATGAGGATTATGGTACAAAAACGTGCGCAGGGTATCCTGGAATTATTGGACATTTGGAAACTGATGCTAAAACATTTGCAGAGTGGGAAGTTGATTATATTAAGCTGGATGGATGTTATAATGATAGGAGCACTATGGTAGAAGGTAACATTTATTAATACCTTTTATTGATTGAGTTATCAATTTTTCCATATATATGTAATATGTATATTACATATGTATGTATGTATATGTAGGTTACATAGAATTCGGGAGATTGTTGAATAAAACAGGTAGACCTATAGTGTATTCTTGTAGTTGGCCTGCTTATGAGGAACCCTTAGGAGTGAAGGTTAGTTTATGTATCAAGCTTTTACTAGCACTACAAATAAATTTTATTTTCTAAGAAAAAAAAAACTGTGTAATATTGATAGATATTTTTAATTTGTGCATGCATGTAGTCAGACTACAAAAAATTGGTTGAAACTTGTAATTTGTGGAGAAACTGGGATGATATTGAAGATACGTGGTCGAATGTAACCCGCATTTTGAATTGGTTTAGTAGTAATCAGGATCGCATAGCTAAATATTCAGGACCAGGGCATTGGAATGACCCAGATATGGTAAATTAATTATTATTTAAAGTGTAAACAATCTCAAATTGTCTTGTTTTAGTTGCTTATAGGAAATTATGCGCTAAGTGATGAGCAAAGCAAGAGTCAAATGGCGATCTGGTCTATTATGGCTGCACCACTGCTTATGTCTGTAGATTTAAGAACCATTAAGCCGGACCATAGAGATATTCTACTTAATCCGCATGCTATAGCTATTAATCAAGATCCAATGGGGATCATGGGAAAATTAGTTTATTCCGTACGTATAATGTTTATGTCTTATTGATCTAAGTAGAGCTGCCGAAGTTGGCCCAGATTGTTACTGCACTACGGTGGTATGTAACCCGCTCAGTGATAACCGTTAATGTAAGTTTACTACGTTAATGGTTATCACCGCCTCTACGCTTTTTTGCTTATGGTGCTCAAGTTAGTTAATTTTTGCCAATGGTATATCACGTTAAACTGCTCTAATACTTTGTTTTAGACGTCTAGGTCTTGTTTTCCATGTTATACTTTAATAATCTCTATACGTATATGTACACACATTGGACTAATACATCCTTTTTAAAAATAACGGATAAATTTGACAGCCTTGTTAATATAAATTTCGTACTACGACAATTATTTTTATCAAGTTACGTCGCTTGCCTTTAATGCCATGATGTTATCATTTTTTCCCCACTCCCATTATAGTAAACATACCATTATTACATTGTTTCCTTGGGCGTAAGTTAGTTTTAGCGAAATGGCCATGGTTGTTAATGACGACAAGACCTAGGTGTTTTACTGACGTCGCATAAGAAAAAAAAATGCATCTGAATACGTGATCTATATTTATGCTAATGTGTATTACAATTTGTACAATTAGTGACATTAACAAAATTGGGGTATTTATTTACTTTTTTTGATAATTCCGTCATCAATCAACGAATCTATTATTTTTATATTAAGAATTATGTTTCAACAGTTCAGTGTATATAATATGCCTATGAAGTTCTTTCTGAAAAGTTTGATATGATAGGTATTAATCCAGTTATGCCGGATTTTTAGTACCAATTATTATCTCGATTTTTTATACATCGTATTTTTGAGTAAAAATTTAAAGGGGTTAATGCAGAAGACCTACATACCTGGATATTCCATCAAATTTATTCTGCCTATTTGTTTTCCTGGAAAAAAGTTGATGCTCACACTGTAATTGCCTAATGGACCAGAGCTCCATTCGATTGTAACCAAACCAAGCTAATGTTTTGTAGGTCAGGATTGTTTGCATTGAGAAATAATGTAGTTAATGCAGTCATAAATATCAACTATAAAAAGTATTTTTAGTCAACTATTTACAATCAGGAATGAGCCTAAAATACGGTCACTAAAAATTGCTACCTAACTATTAATCTGTGGAGGATATTGCGTGTGAGTTTAGATACAAAAACTCACACGCAAGGATATTTTGTATCCTAATATCTACAGTAACCATGCTTATTGACTCTTCCAAAAGCAAAATATTGCTGCATCCGAAAATAAAACGTGTTGGGAAAACATTACACAGCATTCTTATCTAAGATCATAGTGGGAAGAACGTTTGAATTTGTTTTCAAATTTCGAATAGCAGAGAGTGCACATTTTGTTCTTTGCAACGCCGTCTTCAAGAAATTTGTTTTCAACTCTGCTATGATTCTCTGTTTCTCGACAAAATTTTTTATTAACATCAATGCGATTACATTAACAACAAACGACTTGAAAACGCTGTGGTCGTTAGTAATGCATATAAAATTGTGACATGCGGTCGAGATGTGTTCCACAATTTTTTTAATGAAGTTATATGTTACACAACTTATAGTTGTCGCGACCATACTAGATAGTGGGTTTCGTCGACTTAACAACTTCGAGAATACAAGATTTTCTTATCTTATTTATGATTTGCAGGTGAAGAATATTGATGTTTGGACAAAGCCGATCATGCCAGTGATTGATAAAGAACCTTCGCTTGCCATAGGGTTTATAAGCAACAGAATCGATGGATACCCACATTTTGTGGAAGTGCCGTTGGCTGCACTAAAATTAAGTAACAGCAATGGTTATCAAGTTCAGGTATCTATATAAATAAGTTTCTCTTCACAAGCTACATAATCCATTGATTGCGAACATATTATATATTTATATTATATACTACATTTTTCAGAATATTTTTGATATTGAATATACCAACGTTTTAAATGCTACTCATTTATTTGTGAGAGTTAAACCATCAGCTACGGTGTTCTTGAAGTTAATACCACGAACTTTCGAGAGGGTTCTTAAGGTTTAGAAATGACATTGTACGAAGTCCTTCGTATATACTTATAAGTATAAATAAATGTAGCATAATGTTGTCAGTTGTTTAATTTGTGTTTTTCTTTTGATAATAGAAAATAAAAGTAAAGTCTTGTTTTGTTATACTTATATGAGCAGCTTCTTGTTGTCATGAAGCTGATTTTGTATCCTTTTGATGACTCTGCTACTGTAGCGGAGATATAGAGTCCTAGAAAGCTGGCGGAAATGGAGTAATTAGCTATACTTTTTGTTTCTTTGTGCTGCTATAAAGCGAATAACTAGAAGAAGGTATTCCCACTATTAATGGATTCCCAGCTAGCACATGTTTGAGTTACATAGTTCATGGCAGTAAATTATTGTCAACAGTGTATTATATTTTAGACAAATACACCTATTTTAAATAATGCCTAAATTTAAGTAACCGATGGTCTACTGCAACATGTACATATGTCTGTATGTATAATCGTGAACCATTCTACCATTGGGTGTCGGGTATATTGCAACATACAGGATGTAAAAAAATCAGACCAATAAACTTTGAAGGAAAATAGATGACGTTAAAACAAACAGTTTTATTAAAATTATTTTTCTCGACGTTTTGTTTTAATAGTAGGTACATGGTAAACGAGGACCATATTTCAACACAAAAAACGAACAATGTAGGTAAGTGAAAAAATGAAATTATTAGTGTAAGCCTAAACACAAAATACGGAAAAGTCACATGACAATAACGCACTCTTGTTTTCAATAAATGTTCAAATCTTCCTCCAGATAACTACGATAAAAAGACGACATCGCTGAAGCATTGACATCATTGTCTCACTCGTCATACGTCATGAATATTTTGAATGTGATCAGCCGCAACAATTATCCGAGCTACTAATTCTTCTTCCGCGTCGGTGGGAGTCTTATACATAAGAGTTTTCATATGCCCTCACAAGAAAAAATCTAACAACGATAAACCACCACCACCTCGGCCATCTAGCGTTCATTAAACCTTTGGTTCAAGTAATGACGCACGGTGACTATGAAATGAGCAGGTGCCTCATCGTGTTAGAACCACATTTGTTGTCTTCTGATTAGGAGCACTTTTTCCAGAAGTTCTAGCAACACTTTTTCAAGGAAGATACGATAAACATTGCCATTGACGTAACACATCCTTGTTTTATCGTCTACATAGTATGAAAACAAAACGTCGTAGAGAAAAACATTATTAATAAAAACTGTTCGTTTTAACGTCATCTATTTTCCTTCAAAGTTTGTGGGTCTATTTTTTTACACTCTGTATACGATAACGCGCGTTACAATCAAATTGAAGCATGAAAACTTTTTCATGTACTTAGTCTGTCTAAATTTTATATTAAATCTACTTTTCATAAATAATAAATTTTTTGTTATTCATTTATTTTTACTTCATATACTGTATTTGTTGATATATACATATAAGTTTCGTATCGGCTGTTTTATTATTCTGGCACCTACACTTAACCTGATTTATATATTTTAACCGTTACAAAATTGTTTTCCAGAAGCGTTTAGTTAATTATGAGTATTAAAATCAAGCTATTAAATGTGTGTAACACACAAATAGCCATTAAAATAGATAAGTCTAACATGGTTTTATTGATAACACATTGATTGCATTTAACTTTAATAAATATTGATTTATTTTGTAAGTAACAGTCAATTACAAATAACAATTTTTGTGATTATCAATTACACAACATTTCTATAGATAGATGGTACTATAAGTGGTCATATAAAAAGAATTTCAGAAAATGTGCTTTGATATTTAAAACGCTTTCTGTCATATTCAAACTAAGGATAATAGTAAATAATGCATGCAAATATATTAGCACTAGAAGTTCGTACAAGTTGATATAAGGTACGAAGTGGCTATTAAAAAGATGCCTGAATTTATATTTTTAACACTAAAATATAATTTCGTTTTGTTTTCAGGAAATATTACTAAAATAGTTTCTGTTTTACAAAAATACGAACATAATTAATTTGCGTTTACAAAAATTATACGTCATCCAAAGTTAACAACAGTCTAGTCTTGTACGTCTTGTATATATTAATTTACATAGGGCAATAATAGCTCAGTGCCTGCAGTGGTAGAGCAATCACTCTCTAGTAGCGGTAGTCCAGAAATCTGAGCTGACTGCAATTTGGTGGCGTGTTTTACTAATATACATAGGTACATAGGTTCAATTCCGTTTCGGATTCACATTAAAAATGAACATTTGTTCATAAAATTTCACTCTTGCAATTTATTAGTGCATGTAGTGTTAGGGTAATGATACACTGCGACCTAAAATATCTATTATGTCTGCTCTTCTTACTCAGCACTTACAGCTTGCCAATTAGTTTGATTTATTGTAAAACGTGCAGGATGTTGGAAGGCCCCAGCTTAGTTCAAGTGTTATTCCAAGTATACTTAGGCGTCCATTCTCCGTGCAGTGGCCTGGCAGGGCCACTGTCAATATACGAATATTGGTTTTGCTGAGGGTTATGCATTCTGAAGATCTCTCTTGGTTATATGTTCCCAGAAGAACTTAATCTTATCTCATATCGTGGAGATTCTCCAAATATTTGGATTTTCTCTGCTCCACTTCACTTTTAAGCTTCTCTAGTATTACTGTGATACTTATCCCGCAAAAACGTTTCCAAGAGGTATGAATTTCCGAGAATCCAGATTCGAGGTTTCCGATAATAAATTTCGGTTTAAGATTTCGAATAATTAATCCGAATAATAAATTTCGGAAAATGAATATATTTAAATGAATACATATGTCGAAATAGTAAGTTATTCTGATAACGGCACTACTCTTAACTTACATCTTATCTTCATAAATATGTATTTCAATGATCTTTACCTAAACCATATATTAAAGAGTTTTACAGATATGCAATAATTAGTGTTGGCGACTAATTTGGAATTTAAAGGAGCAATTACTTGGTGTTGACTATTTCATTCGTCTTAGCATTTGGTCCAAGCATAATTTGTGCATGTTTCATTGGTGACATTTATTAAGAAAATTATTTGCTATTTGGTAATACATTTTTTGCTTATGTCTCGGCAAAGCTAAAAATTCTCAGATTTTGCATACCAGCGCCCTACTTTGGAATATTTGGTAAGTAGATATGGCATTACTGGAAGTTCCATTTAAAAGGTCTCATTGATCTTTCTTCTCTGCACTTGAGACTTTGTATGGTGTATAGATTAATATTTTAGAGCGTTATATAAATTATGTATAATAATGTACATGGATCTGTTTATAGGTTCTCTTGCTAATAGTTCGTAACTGCCAAATCGAATACACAAATACATAGATTAATATTTTTTTAATAAATATAAATTGTTGGCCTTTTGAATTTTTGTGTAAAATCATAATAAATATGGCATTAACAGTTACTTGATATTAATAACAGTAATAATAAATTGTGAGATGGGAATATGTGACCTTTTGCAGAAGAGTAATATTGCTGAATGAATATTTGGTGAAAGATACCATTTCACAACAGTCATTAAGACGTGAACAGTTTTATTCACTTATTTTCAATGCTAACAAGTCATAATTTTAATAAAGGTAATAGAAGAACTTTGCGGTCTTCACAATTCTTCGAATTATGTTGTGTTAGAATTCTGTCACTCAAACTCAAGATCGAGAATATGTTCGCCACCGGAATGCTTAATCATGGAAGTAAACAGCCCACTACTTGGTTTACTGATAATGACGCTATAGGTTTTGTACAATTTATAAAGAACTGTGCTTATGCTTTTTTGATTAACAAAAATGAAAAATGTTACGAAGCCCCGTGCGGTTATCTAATAAATGTGGAACTTTCGTCGTCATTCGTAATGCATTCGTGTTTAGTTTAGTTTCAATTTATTTTTAAGTAGTTTGGGTCCGAAAATAAGAGTTTCTTGTTGCCATGAAGCTGATCTCGGATTCTTTTGATGACACTGCTTTAGTAACTCTTTTTCTATATCTGAATGTACTTTTCGTCGTCAATAAAAAACTATTATTATTATTATTAAATACATACACATAATGATCAATGAAGAAGAACTTCACATATTTGTGCGAACGCGTTTTATATTTAAAAAGTAATAGAAGTATAATTTTAATAATTAGGAAGAATGAATTTTAAGTCGTATTAAATTAAATTTAAAATGGCGAAAACTGGCAAATTTGTTAACACACATGTTGTAATTTCCCCAAAACCAAGAAAATAGATAATTTGGTGATTTATGCAGGTACATAAAGTCAGACTATACAAACAATGCATTTTTACATATACATATATAGGTCGCTTATATTCTGTTTTATTTGTTCTTTATACTAAAAAAACTATGATTATCGTGAATTTATACTTTCCGTGACCGAAATAACGAAAGTGTAGGTAATTGTTTATCGTAGATAATAAAATATTATGCTTCTAAAGTAAAACTTTGAGAGATAAGCTATTGCCTTGTGGATATATAAATCTCTGCATGTCAACAAAAAGAATCTAATCGCTTAGTTTAGCTAGAAAAATACACCACAAAAAGTGAACTAAGGTAATTTTTTTAGCTGTGTGGCAATAATTTGAATTTAATATTGTAGATGATCATATATTTACTTTGTGGAATATTTCTGGCTATTATAGTAAAAGTGCAAAATTTAGATAATGGGGTTGCGTTGACGCCACCAATGGGTTTTATGACTTGGCAGAGATTTAGATGTTTAACCGACTGCCAAACGTATCCAAATGAGTGCATCAGGTATTCTCAAATTTTTGTTAAATTTTGAAATAATAACTATGTATAATTACAGTGAAGATTTAATTAAAAATATGGCCAAATTAATGGTAAGCGATGGATATTTGGCAGTCGGGTACGAATACATAATTATCGACGACTGTTGGTCCGCTTTAGAACGGAATGAGAACGATGAGTTACAACCTGATGCGACTAGATTTCCTAGTGGAATTCCTGCGTTGTCAAAATATGTAAGTTCATATTATTTGAAAATTTGATGCTAAAACTACATGACAATTTGTTCAACGCAGTTGACACGTTGCCGTGTTCTTGACAGCCCCAGCCATGTTTCAGTTAGAAGGTTTTCGCCTTTACCGTGGTTGAGCCGTCGAGTTAGCATGATCTTTTGATATTCCTCACTCACTTTTCTGTCAGAATGTTTTTGCTTCTAGCGTCGAGCTTCCTTGACCTTCTGACCTCCCTTACCCACATTTCGCTCTTAAAGATCATCGTGTATTATAAGTCGAGTGTCAATTTCTAGTTTTTTTCTTTTTATTTCTTTATTTTTGTGATATATTTTATTTTATTTTACTTTTTGTGTTCTATATTTTTACACTACCAAACGCGATCAAAACGCTGAAACTCTCTTGATAGGGAATCGGATCGTGAAAGTCTTCGACTTCATTTAAATTCTATTGAAAATTAGTGAATTATGAACAATTCAAGTGAATTCTAGATCTTATGGACGATCACAGAAAAATAGTAGAGCCAATAAAGTTAACGCTCAATCAGGAGGCCGTAAATATTTGATTGCTACTGCAATGTATATTAATTCATTCACCATTCAAAACAGGCCTTAACAATGTAGAACACTTTGGAGAATTCTTGAGATCGTTGATTGACCATTTAGCCGAAGATATTATACAAGGTGCATATTTTGTTATGGACAACGTCCGATTTTATACAGTGGATGTAATTCAGCACTTGATCAGAGCTCATGGACATGTACCTACCAGTATTTCTGCCCCCTTACAGTCCTTTTTTAAACTCAATTGAAGAGCTGTTTAGCCAATGGAAAACTATCATAAAGGGAAGACAGTCTGTGGATGAAGAACAACTATATTTTCAAATTCATGATGCTTCTGAAGCTGTAGCACAAGAACATTGCCAAAACTATGTTCGACATATGAAAACATATTTAGGCGACTGCTTCAACAGAAATGAAGTTTTGAACTACATTAGTACGTATATTTAAAAAAGTATTGCGATCTTCTACCTTTCCTAAAAATGTTTCAAACTTTGTTTGTTTCAATTTGTAAATTACCGGATTTTAGCCGGTGAAGTTTAGTTCGATAGTTATCTGTATTCTACACTCTAATAAGCAATGGGGTACTTACGTAGGAATGTTTAAATTAATAAAATAATTTGAGAACTTTACTTTAATCCAGCTTCTATACATTGTTGTTTAGAGAAGACTACTATTAATACAATGACTGAAACAAATCGTTTAATCAATTTCTAAAATTTGGCTATTTTCACAAAACTGAACACGATGTTGTATGTAAAATATGTTGACATTCAAAAATGTGATGGCCAATTTTAGGCCTAGCCGATCTTCAAAATTGAATGCTGCAAAAACGAAACAACACAAAACGTGGTATCAATGGCAAAAATCAGCAAAACGTAACAAACAAATTTGCTGTATTTCTAGGTCCACGATTTAGGCTTGAAGTTTGGCATTTACGGTGATTTTGGAACAAAAACATGTGCTGGCTATCCCGGCAGTATTAACCATTTACAGCTAGATGCTCAAACATTTGCTAAGTGGGAAGTAGATTACGTTAAACTGGATGGTTGCTATGCTAATTTAGACATTATGGAAGATGGTATTTATACACTTTTTGTAAATCTTTGTACCTTTTATACCAATATCTTACATAGGATACGCTGAATTTGGAAAATATTTAAATGAAACTGGAAGACCTATTGTATACTCTTGTAGTTGGCCTGCATATTTTGAATATAACAATAAGAAGGTATGATATCTTAATGCATTTCGATAATTGTCTTAGCGTTAATTTAATATTAATTTAGATAAATTTTCAAAAACTGAAAGATACTTGTAATTTATGGAGAAATTGGGGCGATATAGACGATTCATGGGCAAGTGTTACTACAATATCAAAATGGTTTGGCGCAAATCAAGATAGATTTTATAATTACTCAGGTCCAGGACATTGGAATGATCCCGATATGGTATAGGTACATATAAGTTTTAGTAATTAATAAATTAAATGGACTTAAACTTATAGTTGGTGATAGGTAATTTTGGACTGAGTTTATATCAGAGTCAGGCTCAAATGGCGATCTGGTCGATAATGGCAGCTCCTTTATTACTGTCTGTTGATCTCAGTGACATAACACCTCCGTTTAAAGAAATTTTACAAAATAAGGACGCTATTTCTATAAATCAGGATCCTTTGGGTATAATGGGAAAATTAGTGCATAGTGTAAATTCATAAAAAATTAATCTGGATATATCGACAATTTATACATTTCTGTTTCATAGATAAGCAAGATAGATGTATGGGTTAAACCGATATTACCTACTATTAATGGTCACAGCAGTGTTGCAGTGGCATTTATAAGTAATAGGGCTGACGGACATCCATGGTCAGTAAATGTTACGTTAACGGATTTGGGTCTCTTAGCTCCTAATGGATATATTATAAAAGTAAGTAATGCAACAATCCAACAACTAAAATTTAAGCGACGACTTATTTGTTGTAGAATATATTTGAACCGATGAATGTTGACATTATCAAAGAAGGTTCTCTATCGGCTAGAGTGATCCCTTCAGGTACAACTTATTCAAGTTAAAATGTGTTCCTAGTAGATTAATATCTGTTGTTTTATAGGTACAGTTTTCCTAAAGTTGACACCTAAGGGTATCAGTTAAGTTAAGTGAGTTACAAGTATGTCAGTTAGATATAACATGACCTACATATGTGCCTTGTAATAGGTGTAAAATAGGTACCGTCAGACTAACAATTAATTCAGATTTTTTCAACGGTGCAGAGTAGTATTACTTTCAGGAATGTTTAAAGGGAAAGTAATTTGCTTGAAGACTGCCTATATTAAGTATAACAAATTTGCATACCTCCGAACTTCAGATTGTTTACTAACTGTACATATTTCCTTTTAGTAAGACGGTTAGAATAAGTTTAAACTGCCATGTAAAAGAATACAGTGACAATAATGTTAATTAACGTATGATTTAATAAAATAAAATTTAAATTTTTCAAAAATCTGAAAACCTATGTAAATTATGATTTGGGTACCACTTTAATAAAACAGAAATTTCAAAGTTATTCAATCTATATGGGTTAGTAGCAGCTATCACTGTAAATAAGAAAATGATTTCTTAAAACATTGATGTAATATGAACAAGTAAGTTTCGTCACCTATTGCTTAGCTTTTATTTTTATTGAAACGTGCAACTTGAAATAATTATTTACTTGCTGAGGTTTACATAAAATTTCGAAGCCTCCGCATTAAAAATTGAAAACGGAAGATGGTGGTAACCTCTCGTTCAAAAGGTTTTAATTTTCTTTACAGCAAGATGTATCAAGAAGTAATTTTTATTTTCAGTAAACAGAAAGTGCATTATTTGCAGCCTGTTATAAAATACGACCAGACTTACACGGCTACAAATGTTTTCTTGAGATTTCGCAATTTTTGTGGTAACCACTCATATTTGTTTTTGTCATACTGATTTATCATTTTTAATGTATTGTAACGAATTGACAATAAGTGTGGATTTAGTGACTTTATAGTAATGAGTATGGCTGCTATGCAAGATCTACAGCTGGCTTATTCATCGAAAATCTTGCAGGTCAAAAGTGGGGGCTGAAAGTAATCCAAAAATTTACGGAAACGAGCTCTGTATATATGAAAAAAAAATCATTTGTCGAAGATCTACATAGGCCAGGTCGTATCATGTAAACTGTTCCTTAGTTTCTAGAATACTACGTAAAGCTGGTTTTACACTTGTCAATTTCTTGATCGATTTTTAGATCTTTAAATTGGTCAATTTCTAGTTCTTGAAATAGAACTTATTGTCGTATATCAATAAATTTGAAGATATTTTTAAGATCTTTTATTGGTGAATTTTAAGTTCTTAAATAAGAACTTACTATTGCATTACATCTAACAATAAATTGTACTAAGAATAGCAACTGTGAAGGGAGTTTCGAATCTTTTTAATGTTAACAGTCGTAATGTCCTATGTTATGATGATGAGAGTGGAGATCACATGAAGACCTTTAATGTGTACACGTTTATCACAGCTGATAATTCGTCATTCGTGGTAATTACGATAATTCAGAGACTACCTAGTTATTATATTTGTAGTCTAAGCTATACATATAGTTTGAGGATCTGCCGGAAAATCGTTCCCTACTAAATTTAAGTTTCCCTTTTTCACAATCAACAATGGTCTAACCCACCACCTCCTTGTTACGCTTGCTTTTTCTAAATCTATCATTTTTAGTAACATTAAGGAGAATACAGCTTTTCTTAAATTTGTTAATCTTTTTCGTTGCCATTTTGATCTTACTCTCCGCATTATGCTGTAAATTCAAAATTTTAAATAATCTATATGAATTTAGTCATTCATAATTACAAATATTACATTGTCGTTCAACGAATTGTAATTGTTGAAATTTGAATTAAAGTAATTTTGGAATTACTTTCATACAAGTGTCGCAGGTTAGCACTGTCGGTCACTATCCATTATTAAAACAAAAATTACTATAAAATTGAAGTTAGAGTGACGTAAAAATTGAACATGTTCTAATTCTTCAATTTCTAGAACTTGCTAGAACAAGTTCTTTAAATTGATCTATTTATTGACAAATGTAAATGTAGCTGGTAGCTACAATCATACAAGCATATAATTGAAGAGAACTAGAACTAGAAATTGAACTTAAAAATGAACTTGAAATTGACAAATGTAAAAACTTAACTTGTCGTCAAGTCGTCTAAGTTCTAGAAATTAATCAATAAATTGACAAATGTAAAACCAGCTTAAGAATTTCAAATTTCGTCCCCATAAAATTAAAATTGTTTACAAATTGAATAAGGATAATTTGGAAATATGGTTGAAATTTTGTGAATTAAGGACAGAGAAACTCAACAAGAATCGAAACTTAGGTACTGCATAATATCTGCTTTACAGGAATTATCTTTTTTATTGACCAGCGAAAATATTCACTGAATCTCTTGGTGCCGAAGTAGAACACTAATTTACTATCACCGACAGGACACTAAACATTGCCAACGCGTTTCGACAGCAATGCTATCATTATCAAGGCGATAATAAAACGGAATAACAAAATAAATTATCACAACCGCAGATATCACATACATATGTAGAATCCCCATTAGACGCAGAAAACACAGCCACAACGGCAATAGAAACTTAATGTATGGGCTGGTGTCTTACAAGATAACGTCATATGACCTCTATTCTTTGACGAAACTGTAAATGGTCTTGTTAGAAAAGTAGTGATTTTATGTATTAGTTGAGAGTAGGTTGTGTAGTTCAGATAATAGATCATGTATGTTTTTATAAAAAAAAAGATAGTTGTTTAAATAAAGTTATTTCGAAAAGGTCGTATAAAAGAGAAGTGTTCTTCAATTACTTAAAATTAGCAAGTACAGATATAAAGATACATATATTTTTTCATGGTAGCAGAGCGTAGTTAGTCAGAAAATTGAGAATAAGAACTTTGTATCTGGTAGACGTGAAAATAGAGAAAAATGGCAGTGAATAAAGAAGAATTGACGTTACAAATTTTTGACGGAAGCAACTATGACAAGTGGCGTTTTCGTTTAAAATTATTTTTGGAAATGAAGGAGTGCATTGAAGTGATAAATCACGAAACTAGACCGAGCACAATACAGGAAGAATTGTGGAATAAAAAAAAAATAAGAGCAAAAAATTATGTTGTACACAGCATCTCAAACACGCAGTTAGAATTAGTTATAACGGAAAAAACTGCAAAGAAAATGGTAGAGAAGTTGGACGAGATATATATGGTGAAAAGTAGTGCAATAAAACTGTTATGTAAAAGAAAATTATTGGATCTAAAAATGAAAGAAAACGATAATCCGAAAGAATTTTTTAATGAATTTGAAAGATTAATAAATTCATTGAAGAACACAGGCGAAACCGTAAGTAATGATGATAAATTAAATTATCTTTTGCTCGCACTTCCTGAAAATATGTCGCATATAGTAGATATAATTGATGCATTGCCAGATAAAGATAAATCAGTTGAATACGTTAAGACAAAGTTAACCATAGAATTCCAAAAACGAGAAAGTAATTTAGGAAAAACAAAAAGCTCCTTTGAAGCATTTAATACCAATGAAGCCAAAAATTCAAAGAGTGTAAATCCACACCGAGAAAAGTTGAACTACAGAAGTCAGTTTAGAGGGAGTACATTTGGAAAAGACAACAATAAGAAGCAGAAAAATATACCCAGATGCTTTAGGTGTAATAAACCAGGACACATTCAACGCAATTGCTGGTATGGCAGAAACCAAAGGGAAATGAACAATGAATCTACAAATATAGCTGGCACGTCAACGAGAGAAGACAGAGATGAGCACAACTCATTCAATGTAAAGATAAAGTCAACGGAAATGGCAGGTGAACCATCAGGGACTGAAGACATTAAATGGCTACTAGACAGCGGATGCTCAGACCATATAAAGTTATTGATCTAAAAAATCCTATAAATATTAAAGTAGGTGATGGTTTTGAACTAAAAGCAAATAAAATAGGAAATATTTTTGTTTATTTTAATGTGTCTAGTAAAATTATTAAAATTGAAATTAAGAACGTATACTATGTACCCAATATGAAACAAAACTTGTTAAGCATTTCTTGTATGATTAAAAATAATAATTCAGTAATATTTAAAAATGATACTGTTAAAATTTATAATTGTAAAGAGGAGTTAATTGCTGAAGCTAGACTCAAAAACAAATTATTTCATTTAATAGGAAAGTTTTCAAGTAATAATGATTCTGCAGTTAATTCAAACAGTAGTTATAAAGAAATGACGAAGAAGGAAAAGTGGCATAGGATACTTGGTCATGTTAATTTCCAAGATTTAAAACATTTATGTGAATTAAAGTTAGTTGAAGGGTTGCCACACAAAGTAGAAAATGAACTTTTGAAATGTGAAATATGTTTAGAAAATAACATGACGAATTTAAAATTCAATAATAATCGAAGTAGGGCAAAACAAGTACTGGAAATAATACATACAGATGTACATGGGCCGATCACCCAAACAGGGTATAAGGGTCAAAAATATTTTGTATCTTTTGTAGACGATTACAGTAAGATTGCTACTGTTTTTTGTATAAGAAGTAAAAGCGAAGTTTTCAATTGTTTTGTTGAATATATTAATTTAATGCAAAATCATACAGAAAAGAAAGTAAAAGAAATTCGGTGCGATAATGGACGCGAATATCTAAATAAAGATTTTTATGAATTAGCAAAAAGGGAAGACATATACATACGACCAAGTCCACCGTACACTCACGAACTTAATGGAGTAGCAGAGAGATATAATAGAACAATAATGAATCGTGCTCGTTGTCTGCTTGCTGAAGGAATGCTTGATAAGAGCTATTGGCCAGAGTGTGTATACA